>CM076574.1:658750880-659024706 GCA_034641835.2 Pinus albicaulis | reverse complement strand
TTGCAACCTCCCCTACTGACTTTTATCAGCCAACTAAGCCAAATGACCCCCTATGAGATGGTATGTCAATGGTCTCGATCATTTCTCTCCAACTGATTAAACCTTCTATGACAGGTTTTATTGAACACCTTATAGAATTTTCAATGTTAAGGGGCTCAACATACTTCTTAGTCATGACATATTGTGGAAATCCGTCTCAAGTGATGATTCCTCCAAGTCCCTTTAGCTTCCAAATAATTTGAAAAGGGATTAGATCTTTGATCCCTGTCTTCCCTCTCTCTTTGGTTTAATGATTTTATTCCACTTGTCAAGGGGTATTTCTTACTCTTGACTTTTTTCAACACACTGGGAGTGATAAGTGAATTTTCTAATTGTGTTTAATGGATTAGATCAGAAAATAAAAACACAACACACTGAAACTTGACTATCGATCTCAAAGGCAAATTACACAAGTTGATGCGTAGGGGTATACCATTGTCATATTAAAATTCATGTGCGTCAAATCTCCATACAGCGTTCATATTTCAAATAAAAAATCCTTTGCGTCTTTGTCATCAATTATTAAAACCAAACATATTCATTGTGTCACTATTAAATGGGTTTTTAAAAGTTAAATGGCTCTCGGACGAGAGTTGGAAAAACTCTCGTCCGAGAGTTTTTCCAATTCTCGTCCGAGAGTTATGCCAACTCTCGTCCGAGAGTTTTTCCAACTCTCGTCCGAGAGTTTTGCCAACTCTCGTCCAAGATTTTTCCGAGAGTTTTGTGACACAACTCTTGGACGAGAGTTGGAGAAAATCTCGTCTGAGAGTTTTTCCAACTCTCGTCCGAAAAACTTTCCCAAGAGTTTTGTGACCACAACTCTCGGACGAGAAAATGCATAACTCTCATCCGAGAGAATTTTAACTCATGTTAAACCTGACCAAACTCTCGTCTGAAATATTTAAAATCTCTCGGACGAGAGTTATTAAAACTTTCGGCCGAGAAATTTAGTTGACTTTTTTCTCGTCCGAGAAATTAAAAATTTCTCCCGAATTCTAACCATCCGCCAAAAACTGTTTCCCAACTTCGCGATTTGACCCGAATGCTTACCTCTTTATGCTGCTGGGCATTTATCCATTTTTTATTTTAGAGAAGCACATGTATTCCAAAACCTCATCCTTGTCTTCTTAGGAATACAAACATTGTTGAATTCTCTCCTCCATATCTACACTAAATATTGATATGTAATAAAACAACCATTTCCTTCAATGCCTTTTGCATATTCCTTATATAAGTTGTAGATTTATTTTCTTGAGAAATTATCTAGAATATGTACTGTATATCTATTTGGTAAACACTCTCCATGTTTTGAAAATAAGTCTTGCAACCACGACATTGTAGTGTTTGCTAGTGGCCCAAACTCTCATTTATGACGAACTTATGAATAATATCTAGGATCCTTTTCCAAATTATCTTGGATTCTTGACACACGAAAACTACCATTTGAATGAAAAAATTTGAAAGCCTTTATAAAAATAAATAAATACCCAATATGATAATCATAACCTGCCAGTGTAGATTTCATGCACCCCACTCAATATGAATTTTGCATTCTTTTATTCATTGAAAAATAACTCTTCCTTTCCTCCAAAGGAAACTTTAAATCCATATGTTTCAAGAAATAATTTTTATAATAGTCACTTAAAATGAGATCACTGATAGAACTTCATCTCATGAGATATTCTAATATACCCCTTGTATAACTAGAACATCTTGGATTGATACAAAAGGGTCTATTCCTACTCCTAGATACAATATTTGCTGGAAAAGTTTCCATCATTTCATCATTCTCTGAATAAGAATTTCCATCATCATTAGGAGGAATAATATTCTTACTATGATCATTTTAAATATATTTAGGACATTCACTACCATCATTGTTTGAAAAATATTCATTACCATCTTCAGTTGTAGGAAAATTTTCAATATTATCATCTATGGTTTTGAAATACGGAGTTGGAGGATATTCCTCACCATCGTTATCTTTCCTTTCATCATTATTTCTCTCGTGGTCCATAGGATTAGGACTAAGTGGAAATTCTGACTCTTGATTTATTGGAAATTATTCATCACAACCTTTATCATTGTTGCTCTCATAATCCATATGATCAGGACTAAGTGGAAAATTAGAGTTTCGTTTTATTGGAAAATCTTCATACTGCCCTTCGTCACTCTTTCTCTCATAGTCCATAGGATTAGGACTAAGTGGAAATTTTGACTCTCTATTTATTGGAAATTCTTCATCCTGGCGTTCATCACTGTTGTTGTCAAAGTCCATAGGGTTAGGAATAAGTGGAAAGTGTGACTCTTTATTTACTAAAAAATTTTCATCCTGCCATCCATCACTATTGCTCTCATATTCCTTATGATTAGGACTAAGTGGAAAATGTGACTCTCTATCCACTTAAAATTCTACATCGTACCATTCATCACTATTTCCTTCATATTCCTTAGGATTAGGACTAAGTGCCAAATGTTACTCTCTATCCACTTAAAATTCTACATCATGTCATTCATCATTATTGATCTCATAGTCCTTAGGATTAGTACTAAGTGGAAATTGTGAATTTCTATTCACTAATAATTCTTCATCTTGTCATTCATCACTTTTGCTCTCAAATTCCTTAGGATTAGGATTAAGTGGAAATTGTGACTCTCTATATTTTGGAAATTATTCATCTTAGACTTTTCCACTATTGCTCTCATAGTCCATAGGATTAGGATTAAGTGGAAAATACGACTCTCTATTTGTTTGAAATTATTAATCCTGCCCTTCTTCACTATTTCTCTCATATTCTTTTGGATTAGGACTAAGTGGAAAATTTGAGTCTATATTTATAGTGAAATAATTTTCATTATATTCATCAATATGAATAGAGTTGTTACATGACAAAGATGTTAATGCTTCATAAAACGAAACTTCACTATCATAGGAATCCATAGCATTCAAACAAAATATGTTGAATGATGCAAATTATCTCTCTCCTAATGATAATATATCACTAAAATAATGAAAATTTCCCTCCAAAATTTCCCTCTAAAATTTTTCGCCAAAGAGTTTCCCTCTAAAATTTTCTCTTAAATTATTTCCCTCCAAATTTTACTTCTATGATTTATTTACAATTTTCTACTAAAATATTTTGTTGAATATTGACCTTAATTTCGATTTAAATTTCCTACACATTTTTCTTTTAATAAACTTCCCAAAATTATAATAATCTTACTTAAATTATATAAATTTTACTTGATTATATATATATATATATATATATATATATATATATATATATATATATATATATATAGTTTTTATCCCAAATTTACCCTGTGGTAAAGCAATTCTCTAATTCTTGCTTTATAAGAACTTTCATTGTCACTATTTCTCACATCACATCAAGATTTCTCGAGGTTTTGTTTAAAATCTTAGAATGATTTTCTAGAGCAAAAAAATTTTGAACAAGAGATTCTCCCTTTTAAAAGGTTAGTTCCCCTTCTACTTGGACAATTCAATAATGAATTTGAAGAAAATAATTTATTGGATGCCAAAATTTTTTTTTTCTTTAGTAGCAACTTCATTTATTATTTAGAAAATTAGGAAATTGTTAAAATAAAGTAGATTAAAGTTCAAATCCCACTAAGTACATATTTTAAACCCCTAAAAGTTTAATTACCTATAAAAAAAAATTGTAGGTACCACAGAAAACAATTTAAAATAATTTTACTATGTAAAAATAAAAATAAAAACTGACACGGACATGGGGGGTGGGCCTACCTGGGGTTGGCCCCTGGCCACTATGGCTAATATGGTCATTCCCACTATTCCCCTCGGTAGGAAGGGGGGTTGATTTTGAGAATCTCCCCCCTACCTGTCGGAGGGGCAGACGGCGCGCCCAACCAAGCCACAATGGGCATGTCCACAAGTGGGCGCCCACCCGTTGACATGTCTTCCTACAGCACGACACCCACAAATTTCATGGTTTAAGTAGGCATGCCCTCGTGGGCGTTTGTAGCATAGTTCCCACAAATATAGTGTTACGGGTGGACGCACCTAGAGTCAGCCTCCCTACCTGGTAGGGGGCTAGAATCGGTCACCATGCCTAGTAGGAGGGTGATTCTGAAATCACCCCCCTACTAGGTGGGGGGGCAACTTTGGACACTCACTAGTAGCATGGCAGTCATGGGTGTCATGCTATAAGAGGACATGCCCATGGGTAAGGCACAACAATCGTGTCATAGGAGAATGTGCCCATAGGCGAGCGCCCGCCATGGGTGCATCTACCTGAAACAAAACCATAGTGAGTGTTGTATTGCAGGTGGACACACCCATGGGTCGGCGCCCACTCGAGCCTAACTACATCAGCCCCCTATCTAGCCCAACCACACCCAAAATATAAAGAAAATAACTTCCATGGGGTTTTGGGAGATCACATGTAAAAAAAATTAATTTTTTTTCCACGGGGGTTCGGGGAGAAAATGTTAAAAAAAAAGAAAAGAATAAATTTAAAGGAATAGTTTTTATATTTGGGTATTTTGGATGAATCTAAATGCACACTAGACCTGCAGGTGATGTACATGTTTTTGGTGTTTTTTACTTGTTAATTTGTTTTTTTTTTTTTTTTTATGTAAGATATTGATTTATTTGTGATTTACTAATTTATACGTAGATGTATATTTTTTTCAGAAAATGGCATCAAGGAAGGTTTTTTTCAATCTTTCTGGACCAAAGTCAACAATTGCATCATCTAGAGCTAGAGGTGGCCCTCAAAAAATATTGTTGAATGAACTCCTCCTCAGTTAATTATTGAAAATGTAGGAGATGCCTCCTCAAAAGACAAGAAGTTGGTTTCATACTAGAATGAATCAATTGAAGTGAATCATAAAAAATATGCATGGTTTATGAAAGATAGAGAAGGTGAAACTCTGCAATTATATCGATATGCTAGTAAGAATTTTGATGTTGCAAGCTATGAGGTGGTGGCAAAAGTACTAGAACTATATATTATGCCAAATACTGAAAATTATTATATACTTTCAAAACCTTCCAAGTCATATGATAAGCTAATATAACATATTACATTGGCTATGTATAACACAGAGTAATATTCTTCAAGGATATGCAAACAAATCGTAAATAATATTGCACAGAAGATTGTAAGTACTTTTATTTACATTTATGTGTTTTTTGTTATTCTAACTATATCATTATATTTTTAATAACTTAGTTGTTATTGACATATTATATTTTGTCTGAAAATATTTTTTTGAGAATATTTCAATTATGTTTGGGGCATCTATTAAATAGAGCAAGATATTATGAATGTTGTCTGCATTTTCCATGAACATGAAGAAGAAGATATAGGAAAGAAACAAAAAATCATGATGCTACAAGATTATATCAAAGGGATCAATCTAGTAAAGGTATACATGTTATTTTTGAAGAGGAGGAATTTGAACTTGAGACTGAAGATGAAGAATGGTTTACCATTACTGAGGACCAGACTAGAACTGATGTTAGAAAGGAGAAGAGCCATAAAAGATAAAGAAAAAAAATTCCCAAGAATGTCTCCCTTCTAGTTGATGATGAGGAGATTTCTTCCATTGAAGAAAATATCATAACCAATAGGAGGAAGAAAAAAGAAGTTTCTCATTCTGAAAAAATTATGGACAACATTGAAGGTCCTAGTGAAAAATCAAAAGGAAGTGGGGAAATAATTACATCGGGAGCAGATTTAGAGGATGGAATTATTAAAACAAAACAAAATTCCATTCGACATCATTTGATGAAGACGAATTTAATTTAGGGTGGTCGTTCATTTCAACTTAATTTCATTCAAGTCTACAAGCCAGATGAACGACAATTCAAATATCAAATTGGAAATCCACACCGATGTTCACTATTTGAAATTATTGATGAGGTACAACCCTTTTTCATGTGTGGTTGATTATGTTCTTCTTGTTGATCCAATTCAAGTTCCTAATAAAGAAGCATTTGACAAGTCAAAATGTTATGAATACAAGTATTACATACTTGAGGGAAACCATTCTTATAGAATCTCAACGAAAATTGATGGAGGAATATCCCAATAACCCACATTTTGAAACTATGAAATGTATCATTTATGTTGGTTTAACATATACAAAAGCAAAGTTATTGGCATGGGATCATAATTCAAATAATGAGTATAGGATTTCTATGAATTTCATCCAAAGGGTCAGATTTATTCATAGTGAATCTTAAGAAAAATGTGGTGGGGATGAGATAAAGGTTAATCATGCATTTTAGAAGGAATGTTGTATGGGAATTAGTTATAAAATTGAGGAAAAAATAAATTCAAAAGGTGGAAAAGTATATTTTGGAATATTCAGAGGTATGGATAACATTTTCCAGTTGGCATTTAGAACTAGAGAGATATGGGAATTAATTAACCATATTTTTGAGTTCTGGGAGAACGTTGGCATAAAAAGTGAGAAGGTCAAAAATTCTAAACCATTGATATGTACCAACAGTAAATCAAGTCTTGAAATGAAGCTCCTTCCATAATATATGACTATCACACCTTGGAGATCAACACAAGGAGTGAAGGATGAAAAACTTGTCAAAAAAATATTACCTTGTGTAAAGTGAAGAGAATTATTGTTTGAGGAAATTTCTGAGGAATTTCTAAAGTATGTTTGCTATTTTTACTTATTTCTGGACTGTGAGTTTCTGTTAAATATAATATATTGTTGTTCGTAGTACTTTTTATACATATATCTATATTAACTTTGTTTACTTTATTTATTCAGTCACAAGGTTTATATGATAATACATGAACAAATGGTTAAATTATTGAATGAAGACAATTGGGATGATGTTGTATGCAACTACCCAGATTCAGGTTCTACGTCACTGCTAAAAGATTTTTGTCTTGCATTAAAAAATGTATGTTGATTTATACATTCATTTCTATTCATATGTATATTATTTTTATTTTATAACATATGCATATATTTTTTTATTTCATTAAATATTAATAAGGATACAAATGGAGCATCGGATAGTTTCAGAATTTTTATTAAAAAAAATTGGAAAATATGAGAAAAAAACGTCTTAGTCATGTTGAACTTGATCCCAATATTAATCATTTCATTTGGAATGGGCTCCACACTATCCAATATCAAATAATATCAGGTTATTGTGAAGACATTGCAAAACACACACCTAAAAGGGATTATTCCCTAGTTATTGCAACTATTTCTCATGGTTTCGATATCCCAAACATTGAATATGATAGTGACCCTTATACTTATCAAGATTTTAGTAAATTTTTTGTAGTGTTTCTAGAATTCATAACATAACCATTTTGGAGATTTGTGAAATTTCATTCAAACACACAATTGGGGTTGTTATTATCAAGCTTCAAGCAAAAATCAAATTCTAGGATGCAGCTTACATGGTAAGACGTTGAAATTGTATGTTTGATTAATGTTAAAAAAATCATTTATGTACAAGTTAATTGAAATTTTACTATTTCATGTTTCATGAAAAACTCAAATCTTACTGGTTGTAGAGATCGACCAATTATAAGTGACTCTGAGTTCATTCATGTTGAAATTTGGACAAAATATGATAGCTATAATCATATTCTTTTCAATGAAGTAGATGGAAAGAATCATAGGCTAGTATTGTTTCATGATATTATTGTAAAACAACTAACATATGAAAATAAAGAAGCAAACATAGAGATACTTAACATATATCAAAAGCCACAATCATTGATTAACTATCCTTTAGATTTATGTTCTAATGAAGGAGATTGGGTTTTGGATTTATTTTTTGTCTCACATAAGTTTTACTATATAAAAATGAATTTAAATATTTTAATTTTTAATTTTTATGTGTTTATACTAATCTACAAAAAAAATTTCTTTTGTACTTGGTGATCAGGTACATCACTAGCATGTTGCTTGAAAAAAGCAAGAAATTTCATTTCCATTGATAAAGACCCGGTGCAATGAAAACTTACTCACAAAAGAATTAATGATCTTCAATTTATTCCAGATGCAATGCAAGAAGCTGGTTTGAGGAAAGGGGATTTTAATTAATCATGTGTGGCAAAAAACCAAAGGAACCTCAACAACCATTAGATGGAATGATTGGAAAAGAATACTTTGGGACATTCACAGACATCAAATAATGATCAGAAGAGGAAAATGACCAAATTGAAGCCAATAATGAAAATATTATGGAAGAAGACAATAATGAAACTCTTGAAGGTGAAGAGTTTGGGTTACATGATATTATTGATTAAATTTCAATTAAGCTTCCGAATGAAGCTCATTTTTTGTAACAATTAATAAGTTATACTTGTAATGTTTTAACTTTGAAATTTTATGAGAAATTAAGAATTTAGTTGTTGTTATTACATGTTTAGTATTTTTATAATGTGATTTTCACTTCATTTTTCATGTGAATCATTTTTTCTTTTAAAAAAAATTTATTATTATTAATTTTTGACATGAAATTCATAAAAATTGCTATTATTTATACTTTTTTTCGCTAATATTTCCTATAAAAATGGCCTATTTGACATGTTAATTTTAGCAAAAGGTCTCAAAATATGTATTTTTCAGTTATATCTATATTCAAAATGTTTCTTTTTATGTAAACTGTTAAAAATTCATGATTGTTTACTGACAATTATTTCATGTGCAATGAAATAATATTTAACAATACATAATTAGATAGAAGATCAGAACTTTAGAATTTTGGCCTTTCTTTTTTTTAACGTTGCAAAAAAACAAAGATCTCACTACAAAAAAAAAATGAAAAGAAAAAAAACACAAACCTGAAAAAAAATACTTAAAAGAAATATGTAAGTGAAGAGGAAGAAGACGAGTAGTTTAAAAATTGTTAAATTTAGAAAATAATTATTAGTATTTAATACATTAGAAAATTTAAAGTAAAAAATAAATCTTCTAAAAAGAGGGGATGATGTTGGCATCAACACTTTTCAAAATTAACATAAAAATCACTAACATTTTTAAAATAATGTTTATACTTGGTACATAGGAAAATTTAGTGGGTCCAAAATATGCTAAAAGAAATTAAGAGTATTTTGAACCAGCACTTTTCAAAATATTATGATTTTTTGCTACCTAAAAAAAGTGGGTACTTGTTTCCATTCCTGTTTGAATTTTTACTTTGTTCCCACCATCTCTGTTGAGATTGTTGGGTTGTTTTATGATCCCTAACACTTCAAACTTTTTCCTCCTATAGGAGAGGTTTTCTTTGGAGATTAATTCCACATTCACCACACATATATGATGACTAGTCTTCATAGAGTGTTCTGCAAGAGCTGACTATTTATTTCTTCCATTATTGATGTTATCATTGTGCTCTTTGAGTCTATTTTTGAAGCCCCTTCCAGTTTCCCCGATGTAACACTTATCACATGAGCACTTCATTTTGTAAACTCATTTATTTGATTAGAATCTTTGATAAAGGAGTATGTATTGCCAAGAAGTGGGGCAAGGGAATTCACCACATATTTTTCCAATCCATATGCGGGCGACCCAATTATTTTTACTATCGGCCTTAGGGGAACATCATTTCCTTGAATATTGGGAGCCCCATAAACTATGGGGGTGATCTCGTTGCTGGATAAAAGGTGCTTCTCGATCCTTTCATCAATATTATATTTCTTGAATGCATTATTGACTTCTTTGATGATGCGGCCAATGGGGTTGTATTTGAGATTTTTTTAATTATCGATGTTGTATAAATGGTCCTTCATTTTGGTTTCATTTTGGTTTCATAATAGGATTTGATCATCACAACCTTGGCTCCTCCTTTGTCAGCATTTAGAATGGAAATGCCTTCATTACTTCTAAGGCAGTTAAGAGCACGTTCATTGTCTCTTCTTAAGTTTCCTCTTGGGGGATTTTATTTCCTCAATATAGATGTGTAGTCCTACCTAATTTGTTCCTTTCCTTCATCTCTATTAATTTGGATCCCATCCTATAAGTTGGATATAATTTCTCCAGAGGGTATGTATATGTGGGGTATTGAAAATTTCATCCCTTTGTTTACAACTTCAAGCTCATGGATATCTAGTGCATAAGAGGAAATGTTAACAACTTTGTTATTTATGTTAATGTTGTGTGAATTATTATTCAATTTATTAATTAATATTCCCTTATTCTTATCATTCCATTCACCTATGATGGAATTATTAATATATTTACTATTGTGCTATATTCAATTACTATATTATTATCTTTCATAGTTGTCTTGGAGTTTAACGATGGGTAGTCTAAGATGTTCAACACAAAGCTTACTGCATTAACATGGTCATAAACCCGCATGGTGTGTGGTTCATTCGATGAAGATTCAACCTCTAGTTACCATTCCGTGGTAAGGATACACGACTAATCAGAGCTGCATTGCACATATCTGGAGTGTTATTTAAATCCAAAAATGTGTTTGAGTGTTGTATCACTGGAGTGTTTGTGAGGGAGTTCCAACATGGGTTGGAGCATTGGTGCAGGAGCTGCTTCGATGTATATCAACGAGTAGATTTATGACCAAGGATGAATTTTTGACACCGGTTGGGTTTATCGTATTAACATGGTCACAAACCTGCATGATCCATGGTTCATTCGATGACTATTCATTCGATGTGGGGTTGTTGTTGTTTCAATGTGATTTCCCATTTCGAAGTAAGGATACACGACTGACCAGAGCTTGGATATGAAAAAATTAGTTGGAGCGTTGTATAACTGGGGTGTTTGTGAGGGATATTTCAACATGGGCTGGAACACCAGTTATGTCTCTTTCTAAGTAGGATTTTCTTCGGTGTATATCTTCGAGAGTATTAAACGAGGATTTTATGACCAAGGATGAATTTTTTGGTAACAAATTTTTATTCATCAATGTTTATGAGCTCAGAATTTCTTATGGTTTCAATGATCAGCCAATGGTTGTTGTTGATCATCAATTACTAAGCTTCAAGCTTGGTTGTTTTCTTGTCATGTCTTTTTGAGGCAATGTGGAATTATTTTTTATCTTTCAATGCAATGATTTCATTAATGGAGGACAATAAATCAAAACGAATAAGTTGGGCCAGTTTAAGGTGTCATCTATAAACCTGTGTAGATATTTTGTAAAGCAAAATTCAAACTCATTGGATTTCACTACCAATTAGGGTTATGCTAAGGCGAGCGAATGATCCTCTGTTGTGGAAATTTTGAAGTTCGTGTTTGATATTGGTGGAGGATGGAGTGAGATTGAAGTCCCCGTAATGTTTAAGAAAATTAAGATAAGCTTCTCTTCTCTCCATTTTAAACTTTTGTTTTTCTAGAGAATGAACCTCAAGCCATGTTTCCTTTCTATACGGGGAACTTATTATTTTTCGCATATTTTTGTGGATTGGATTTTGTTTTGGAGATGTCAGAAATATCTCTACATTAGAAATATTTGAATGTAGGCATTTAAACTCTACAACAAGACCCGTCGTCATGACAAATGTCGAGAAAATAATATGACAAGGAGATATATAAATAGAAGGTCCAAAAATAAAAATAAAAAGAAAATCCCAATAGAATGGAATGCTTTTAAAATATCTTATTTGGTAAAATCAATTCATAAGGTTGATTTTTATGTAAATTTTTGAATTTTTTGTCTATATAATTTTAATTTAATTTTGTTAGTACCAAATTTAATGTATTGGTAATAAAATGTAGCTAATTTTGTTTTAATGTATGATATATTTTAAAATATTGATTAAAATATTTAAATATTTAAAATTAATTAATTATATTAATAATTTCAATATATTAAAATGTTCTAAGGAAGGAATTTAATGTGATTTATAAAAAAAATTTAAGTATTGAAATTTAATATGACTATTTTTAGTTTTATATTTTCAATATGAATATATTAATACACGTATTATGTAGATTTAAAAACATTAATATATTAATATTATTAATCTTGATAATTAAGATATTAATATATTAAATTAAATTTAAATAGATTAATTTTTTTCATTTGTTAATTATACTTAAATAAATTAATATGTTTTAAGAATTTTGAGTGAATTTAGTATGTTGTATAGTTAATTAATTAATAATAGTTAAAATAAAATATCATAGATAAGATAGTTTATTTTAATTAACCATTCCTACATTATTATCATTAATGATTCTAATGGAGGAATGAGAGGGTCAACGCTAAGGATTAAAGGTAGAAATATTTTTATTGTGTAAGCAGAAATATCAATGTTTTTCTCACTTCAATCCCACCATCTTTGTTGAGATTTTTTGGTTGTTTTATATAGGAATTTACAGGGTAAGTTCCTTAGATTAAACAACAAAGGCCACCGTTCACAAAAAGATCACAAATCAGTACACTAGTATTTGATGTGGTTAGAACCCTCAAAGAGGGAAAAAATCCACGGCCTGAGCCAACGCGACCAATTCTGGAAATTTATTAATATAAAGAAAGAAAATTTACATAATCTTCTCTCATAAATGGTCACTAGAAAAATTACCCTCTATGCTCTTTAAATAGATATCATCGACCAATCGGGTGTTAAGTCACGAATCAAGTGTCGGTAATACCAAGGAGAGAATGAACCATTGGATCACTACATATCATGACCGTCAGATTATAAGTTACAAAAGTACATAGTAAAGAATCACACTTTACCTAACTCTATGCTAGACCAAGTTATATTTAACTATTTCCTATGTGTTAGAATATCCTAAGATCCCCCCTTATGGAAAACTTGGGATAGGATTGAAGGATTTACAAAGATGGCACAATAGGAGAAGGAAGGAGGCATTAGAGCCTTTCCCCTCCTGAATGATAACTTTCCTAAACTCCAAGCATAGATCAAAGTTTTACTAAACTTCACTCTTGTGAGAGCCTTTGTAAATATATCAACAACTTGATCATTGGTTGAAAAATAGTGCACTTCAAGAACACGATCATGAGTGAGATTTCTAATGAAGTGTATGTGTAGCTAAATGTGTTTCATACGTTGATGTTGAACTAGATCTTTGCATAGATGAATGTTACTCTGATGGTGATTTGTTTCCTACAATACCATGTAATAGGTCTTGAATTATGAGTGAATACATAACCTGCAGTAGAATTTCAATCATCAAGGTCACCAGCCCAATCAGAATCAGTGAAACCAATCAACAATGGAGATGCTCCTACACTGTAATGAATCTCGAACTGAGCTATATATTGAATATATCGAAGTATTATTTTAGCTTATTTCAATTGACTTTCATGAGGTTTCTGCATTAACCAAGCAACAAGACCAACAGAAAAGGAAAGGTGAGGATGGGTATGGGTTAGATACAGAATTTTTCGAACAAGTTGACAGTATAAGGTAGCATCAACTTCAAGGGTTGTACAAGTGACTGAAAATTTGACTTTGGACATAAAGGGAGAATGGGTTGGCTTACAACCTTCGACGTGAAATTGGCGTAAAAAATCACAGGCATACTTGGACTGAGAAAGGGTAATACCTTATTTCGATTGCAAGACTTGAAGACCAAGGAAATAATGCAAGTTTCCTAATCCTATCATTTCAAAATTCTTTTTGAGGATAGAGTGCACATGGCTTACATGGTTCGGATCACTACCAGTAAGGATAAGATCATCAACATAAATAACAAGGATGATTAAGGATTTACCAACTTCCCTGGTGTAGACAGTGTTGTCAGAATGACATCTAGAGAAGCCATTATCTAAGAGAAAGCTATCCATTTTGGCATACCATGTCTGAGGGTCTTGTTTGAGACCATAGAGATACTTCTTATGGTGAGAAAAAATGTTATATTTATTTTGGATAAAGACGGGGGGTTGTTCTATTTATAATTATTCATGCAAGTCCCCATGTATGAAGGCAGATTTAACATCCATCTGATCGACTTCCCATTTAGGAGGCAGCAAGGGAAAGAGAAAAGTTGGTAGAATTCATTTTGGAAACATGGGATAAGGTTTCAGTATAGTCAGTTCCTTCAACTTATGAAAAAACTTTAACAACAAGATGAGATTTATGTTTATCCATTTTTCCATCTATTCCAAAATTTGTTCTGTAAACCCATTTTCATCTTACAATTTTTCTTCCCTCTAGAAGAGGAACAAGATCCCAAGTATGATTTTATTCAAAGGTTTATGTATTGGGATTTTCTAGAAACTGAGCCAATAAGGAAGATCCTCTGTCGAACTGAAAACATGTACGACGTTGATCTGCAGGGTCACCTATAAGAGAACCTACTATATCCTGAGTAGAGCAGACCCAGTTCAAAAAATGTGGAGCTGAAGGAAGATTTTGAGGAGGTGGAGGAGGATTTTCATCCTCACTGTCATCATTTGAAATAGAAGGAATGTTTTCAAAAGTAGAAGAGATAGAGAGAGGTGGCACATATTCTGAATCAGGCTCACAGGACAAAGGTGGCGCATCCATTGAACTAGGCTCCTAGGCCGATATATTTTCATCAAATTTTACATCTCTTCTAATGATTACATTTTTGGATTTGGGTTGAAGAAGTCTATATCCTTTGACATCTTCAAAATATCCAACAAAAATGAATTTTTCATTCTTAGGTTCTAAGGCTTTATGTTTCTCATTTGGATTATGGGCCCAAGCTTCACTTCCAAAAAAATGAAAGTGACTTACATCTGGTTTGATTGAGCTCCAAGCTTCTTCTGGAGTAATATTCCTTAAAAAATTAGTAGGATAAATATTTACTATGTAATTTTCATAGTATTTCTTCTGCCCAAAAATTAAGACTAAGTCCTTTAGATGGAAGCATACAATTAGCCATTTCTTTTATAGTGTGATTCTTTCTTTCAGCTACACCATTTTGTTCTGGATCATACAGAACGATATGTTGCAATTGAATGCCATCCTAGTGAAAAATTTGTTAAATTTGTTGTTAACATATTCTCCTACATTATCAGATCTTAACTTAAGAATTTGATGTCCAGATTGTTTCTCAACAAAGGCCTTAAAGGCCAAGGACATGTTAAAAAATTTTCTCTTGATTTTTAATAAGTATGCCCATCATAAGTACTGGTATCTAGATAAAGAAACAACTAGAAGTGGACCAAATAAATCAAGGTGCACAAGCTGCAAAGGGGTTGAAGCATGCCAAGAGGCACATTTTTGAAAAATATCCTAATGATGTTTTCTGAGTACACAATCGAAACAAACACCATCTCGACAAGATATCATAGGAATAATTGTCACCATATTTTCTGTATAGAGAGTTTAAAGAGAGTGATAGTTTAAGTGAGCAAATCTCTCATGCCAAATTTTTCTCACTCTATCATTATGAGAAACAAAAATGGAGGGAATTCATAATGACCCAAAGTTGTCAAGCTTATACAACCTTATGGAATCATCAGCAATTCCAGTAGCTAAAATATGTCTAGGATCTCTTAGGTCCTTAATTACAACATCATTAGGTGAGAATTCTACTGTTTTCCCTTCACTTGAATGACTTATCGGATAAACAGATAGAAGGTTGCAGGACAAGGTAGGAACACATAATACATCATTAAACTTACCTTTATCTAGATGAATAGTTCTAGACCTTACAACACTAAGAGATCTATCATCACCAAAATAGATATATTTGGTGTTACAATAATTTAAAGAAGAAAACATGGCTTTATTTTTTGTGATGTGGTAAGAGGCTCCAAAATCAATGAGCCACTCATTAGAATGAGAAGAAGAAGATACATTCAATGCATAGCCAAATCTTGTTGCCTGACAACCACATGCAAAAATTTCCATTCCCGATGATGTTGAAGAGTTCTCTAAATGGATGGTGTGATTCTTCATTGATGCTTCCAAGGCTTTCATCTTATTAAAACATTTTGACTCTATGTGGACATCATGATTGCAAAAGTTGCAATGTCTATCTCTCTTCTTCCCTCTGTTTTTATTTTCCTTATCATTTTGTTGAGTTTATTTTTCAGTCTGCGACTGAAATTGCTTAAGGCCCTTGTTCAGTTTAGGACCATTCTTTTTAGGATGCTTCTTCTTAGTATTATTTGGATATGGTTGTTGTTGGGTTTCTAAGTCTTTCTTAGAAGAGTTTCTAGTATGAATAAGACAAAGTTGTAAGATTTTTTATTTTTCTCTTATCAAAGAATCGAAAAACACATCAAAAGAGGGGGACTTGTAGCCTCTTCCTTGAGAAATGAGGGCTTCTCTATTGGAATGGAAGGTGGAAACAAATACAAAGTATATAGGGCCTATATTAGCAAGAATGGAATAGATAAGACTACCATCTTCATTTTTGACCTTACAACCTTCTAAAAGAAGTATAAGGGTCTTGAATTTGGACAAAAAATATTCAATAGAGGAGAAATTATTGGATTCCGAAGTAAGCAAGTCATTTTTAAGTTGGTGAGCTCTGATTTCATTTTTAATGCCAAAAACAGTATTTATTTTTTCATAGCTTCAACAGGGGAGTCAATTTCTTGGATATGAAATCTAAGATCTTGAGCAATGGACATTCCTATCAACCCTCGTTCTTGATCTTGTTTATCTTCCCATTTATACAATTTTATCTGCTTCGGTAGGTTTATATTTTTCTCCTAAGGCTATTCTATAAATCCCTTTACTTCTAAGTAAGTCTACCATGTAGGATAACCATTGGAAATAATTGGTGTTATTAATAATAAACGGGCATCCAATTTCAATTTTTAGAAACTAAAGATGAAAAGGTTGAAACTAACTACTCCAGTGGAAATATCTCGAAAAATTAGGCCAGTTAAAAAGAAAAATCCTCTGAAAACAGCTTCTGGATGAAGAAGTTATGCCTTTTTGAAGAAATTTGGAGTAGATGTCAAGTAGTTATGTGATAGGTTGAAAGTTGATGATGAATTTGTACTTAAAAAAAAAAATCCCCTGCACCCACCCCCCCTCCCCCCCCCACCCTTTCCAAACTTAATATAATAAGTTGACTTGAAAAAAAAATACTACTTTATGTGACCCACTTTTATAAATAAGTGAGAGTCACCTTTACAATGTTACTTTTACATGTTTTTTTTAAATAAAACATTTTTTTTTAAACAACTTGCCAAAAAACATTTTAGGAAAACGTAAGTTGACAAAAATATTTTTAGAAAAAGAAGCTTGACAGAGAGACTTGAACCCAAGACCTCTATTCTCATAAAGTAACTTTACACCAACTGAGCTAGTAAAAAGATTATGTTTGTTTGAAAGGAGGAAGGGTTTTTTTTTTTTTCTCTTCGGTGTACGTGTTTTTTTTTAATGCAAAAAAACAACCATGCAAACAACCAAAAAGAACAAGCCTTACTTCATAACATTAGAATTCTAGTTAGTCTATTCGGAAACTATATCTTTGTTATCTATGATTTCCTGAGATTGCATAAAGTCCTGGGGAAAGAGCATACATAGCAGAAAAATCTTGTCTTCATGTTTCCAGTTTTCCAGATCGCGCACAGCGCAAAGCAAAAAGAATACACAAAGAAGAGGGTATAGATCTAGTAATAAATAAAAAAATAGTATACAAAGAAATAAACATAGGGATTAATAAATATAACTGCAAAAAAATACTTCATAATTCCATACCTAAAATGACATAAGTTGGGCAACTAGAAACCTTTTCGTACTAAACGAAAGGGTTTCCTCACTGGAGCAAAGGCTACAGACACAACATAGCAGTTCTCCTGGCCCGAAAGTGGTCAAAAACATTAGATATGGAAAATGAAAGTCGCATCCAATCAAACCAGCTTCGAATTTGGATCAACAACAGATACGACCCTCAAAACAACTCTGATACCATGTAGTAATTTATAGGGTAAGTTCCTTAGATAAAAAACCAAAGGTCACTGCTCAAAAACAGATCACAGATCAGTACAACAGTATTTTATGTAGTTAATACCCTCAAATAGGGAAATAGACCATAGCCTGAGCCAACACAGCCAGTTCTGGAAATTTATTAATATAAATAAATAAAATTTACATAACCTTCTCTCACAAACAGTCATCGAACAAATGACCCGCCATGCTCTTTAAATTGAGATCATGGACCAATCAGGTGTTAAGCCATGAGTCAAGTGTTGGTAATACCGAGGAGAGAATGAAACGTCAGATCACTACATATCGTGACCGTCGAATTATAAGTTACAACAGTACATAGTAAATAAACACGCTTTACCTAATTCTATCCTAGACCAAGTTATACCTAACTATTTCTTATGTGTTGGACTATCCTAGCATTTTATGATCTCCATGGCTTCGCACATTTTCCTCTTGTAGTCATGGTTTTCTTTGGATATTAATTCCACATCATCTAGGAATATATGATGACTACTCTTCATTGAGTGTTTTTCAAGATCCGAGGATTTAACTCTTTGATTATTGATATCAAAATTTTCTCTTTGAATCTAGTTTTTAATGCCCTTCTAGTTTCACAGATGTAATGGTTACCACATGAGCATTTTCTTTTGTAAACTCTTTTATGTTGGAGTTCCAATTTTTCTTTCAGTGATATCATATTTTGCGTTATATTATCCAAGGGCTTGAATAAGGATGATGTGCATTTCTTTCTAAGAATTCTAGTTATTTTATCAATGACACCCTGGATGTACAAAAGACATGTCTTTCGAATGGAGGGGGTTTGAGAGGGAAATCGGGGAGGATTAGTAGTGGATCTGGATTGGGATTTTTTTATTGCTTTATTGAAGTCTTTGAGTTTGTAGCCATTTGTCAAGAAAACCCTCTTAAGATATTCAATTTCTTCCTCTATATGTTCCTTGTTAGAAATTCTTAATTCTCTTGTGAAGAGCGTGTTGAGAACCCCCATCTTCTAGTCTATATGGTGATGTAAATCAACATGGAGGTAATTTTTTATGTGTGCTTTGTTTCTGTATCCCTTGTGACCTAAATATCTGTCACTTTTCCTTAGAAGAAGAATGTCGAGGAATGTAATGAATTTTTTCTCTTCAGTCTCCATTGTGAATTTAATGTCATTGGAAATATTGTTGAGGTGTTTAAGAAATTTTTCAAGCTTGGAATCCCCATGAGTCTAACCCGCATTGGTGTCGTTAGTAAAAATTATCTAATACATGGGCTTGAGAGGGTAGGTTTCCAAGGAAATATTCTCAAATTTCTCCATGTAAAGGTTGGCTACTATGGGAGATAATGGTGACCCCTTAGCCAAACCCATGGTTTATTCAAAGAACTCACCTTAGAAGGTGAAGAATGCTGAATGTAGACAAAATTTGGCAAGCTTCGCAGTCTACCTATTTTCCACCTCTTTAAAAAATTGGATAGATTCATTGAGAAGTATTTTAGTGAAAAGTGATGTTACATAAAAGCTTACAATATGATCTTTAGGGTCCAATCATTTATCCTTGATAAGTTCCACATGACGATTAGAATCTTTGATAAAGGATTCAGTATTTCCAACAAGTGGGGTAAGGGAATTTGCCACATATTTTTCCAATACATATGTGGGTGTCCCAATTGTTTTTACTATTGGACTTGGGGGAACACCATCTTCGTGAATATTGGGAGCCCCTTAAATTCTCGAGGAGATCACATTGTTGGGTAAAAGATGTTTCTTGATCCCTTCATAAAGTTTAGATTTCTTGATGGTTTCCTTGACTTCTTTGATGATGCAGGTAATGGGGTTGTATTTGGGATTTTTATAACTTTTTTTGTTGTATCAATGGTCCTTCATTTTAGCAGCATAATCGTCTTTTTTCATCACAATTATGGATCCCCCTTTATTGGCCTTTACAATGAAAATGTACTCATTACTTCTAAGGCTTTGGAGAGCTCATACTTGGTCTCTTCTTAACTTGCTTCTTGGGGGCTTTGATTTCCTCAAGATAAATGTGCAATCCTACCTATTTTTTTCCATTTCTTCATCCCTAAGACTTTGGATCTAGTCCTCTAAATTGCATATACTTTCTTTAGAGGGTATGCGTCTGGGGGAAAATGAAATTTTCAACCTTTTTTTAGAACTTCAGGCTCATGGATATTTAGGGCATAAGACCAAATGTTAACAAATTTTTTATTTTATGTTAAATTTGTGTGAATTATTATTCAATTTATTAATTTCTATGCCCTTATTCTTATCATTTTGTTCACCTATGATGGAATTATTAATATTATTTATTGTTGTGCTAGAATCATTTATTATTTTATTATCTGTCGTAGCTGACTTAGAGTTTAACGAGGGTTTGTTTGATATATTAAACACAAATCTTACCATATTAACATGGTCAGAAAAATGCATGTTGTGTGGTTCATTCGATGATTATTGAACCTTGGGGTTGTCATTTCTTGAATGTGAGTTACCATTCTGCATTAAGGATACACGACTTACCGGAGTCACATTGCAGGTATCTGGAGTGTTATTTAAATCCAAAAATGAGTTGGACTGTTGTATTATCAGAGTGTTTGCGAGGGTGTTATCAACATGGGTTGAAGCATCAGTGTGGGAGATTCTTCGATGTATATCGGTCGGGTTTACTATATTAACATGGTCACAAACCCAGATTCTTGTGTGGGTCATTCGAGGATTGTTCATTTGATGTAGAGTTGTTTTTGATTGAATGTGAGTTCCCATTTCGAAGTAAGGATACATGATTGACTGGAGCCTGCGTATGAAAAAATTAGTTGGAGTGTTGTGTAACTGGGGTGTTTGTGAGGGAGTTGTCAACACAGGCTAGAGCACTGGTTACGTCTTTTTCTAGGTGGGATTTGCTTCATTGTATATCCTCGAGCATATTACACGAGGAGTTTACAACCAAGGATGGATTGTTGGCAACATCTTTCAATTCATCACGGTTTATGAGCTTGGAATTTATTATGGTTTCAGTTATGAGCTAGTGGTTGTTCTTGGTCATCGATTTTGGAGCTTCAAGTTTGGTTTTTTTTTGTCATGTCTGTCTTTGGTAATTCCAAATTATTATTTTTCTTTCAATGCGGTAATTTCATTAATGGAGGACCATCAATCACAACGAATATGATGCACTAGTTTAAGTTGTAATATGTAAGCTTGGGTAGATAGTTTGTCAGGAAAATATTGAACTCTTTGGATTTCACTACGAATTAGGGTCCTCGTAAGATGAGTGACTGCTCTACTGTTCTGGAAATTTTGAAATCTATGTTTAATATCGGCGAAGGATGGAGTGAGAATGAATTCCCTACAATTTTTAAGAAAATTAAGATCAATTTCTCTTCTCTTAATTTTAAGCATGTGTTTTTCGAGAGAACGAACCTCAAGCCATGTTTCCCTTCCGTACAAGGAAGGATTATTAATCTTTGCAGATTTATGTTGGGTGGATTTTGTGTTGTATATTTCGTAAATTCCTCTACAGTACACATACTTGAATTTTGATGTTTCGAGTCTACATCAAGGCCCATCGTCAGGAAAAATAGATGGGAAGGAGATATATAAATAGAGGGAAAAAAAGAAAAAAGAAAAAAAGCCAAAGTTTTTAAAATATTATATTTGGTCAAATTCATTAATAAGGTTTAGTTTTATATAATGTTTTGAAATTGTTTTATATATAATTTTAATTTAATTTTATTATTAGCAATTTTAATGTTTTGGTAATAAAATGAAGCTAATTTCATTTTAATGTATTAATATATTTTAAAATATTGATGAAAATATTAATATATTTAAAATTAATGAAATATATTAATAGTTTTAATATAATAAAATATATTAATATTCTTTAATTGTGATTTATAAAAATAAAAAATTAGGATTCAAATTTAATATGACTGTTTTTAATTTTATTATTTTTAATATGAATTATTAATATATTTAAATGTAGATTTAAAAAACTTAATACATCAATATTTTTTTTTGTAAGCTTGGTACAACTACATCTTTTTCATGTCCAATATATGACCTTGATCGAAGCGGGAAATTGAACCGGTGACTTCACATCGAGGAGTTCCTTAACTGAGCACCCAATCACCATCAATCACCATCTATCCAAGGCCCCATGCACAATACATTAATATTTTTAATGTTGATAATTAAAATATTAAAATATTAAATTTATTTTTTTAATTATTCTTAAATAAATTAATATGTTCAAGAATTTTGAGTGATTTTAGTATGTTTTATATTTAATTAATTAATAATAATGAAAATAAACTATCAAAGATAAGATAGTTTATTTTAATTAACCATTCCTAGATTATTATCATTAATGATACTAATGGAGGGATTAGAGGGTCAACGGTAACGATTAAAGGTACCAACAATTTTATTGTGTAAATAGAGGTATCCCTCTTCTGCTCACTTCAATCTCACATTCTCTGTTCCAATTGTCACGTTTTTTATGCTCTCTAAATATTAACACATTTTCCTCTTATATTAATGGTTTTCTTTGGAGATTAATTCCACTTGGAGTTAATTCCACGCCCTCCACGAAAATATGATGACTAGTCTTCATACAATGTTCTGCAAGAGTTGGGGATTTAATTCTTCCATTACTGATTTCAGCATTATTCTCTTTGAGTTTAGCTTTGAATTCCCTTCAATTTTTCTTGATGTAACACTTACCACAAGTGAAATTTATTTTGTAAACTCCTTTGTGTTATAGGTGTTCTAATTTTTCTTTTATTGATCTCTTATTTTTCTTGATAATATCCAAGGGCTTGAACATATTTGAGATACCTTTCTTTCTAAGAATTCTGGCTATTTTATCAATGACACCCTGGATGTATGGAAGATATGTCATTCCAATGGGAGAGGGGGGGGCACGGGGTTGGTAGGGAAATGGGGTAGGATTAGTAGTGGTTCTAGATTGGGAATTTTGTATTGCTTTATTGATGTCTTTGAGTTTGTATCTAGTGTTCAAGAAAACCTTCTTAACATTTTCACATTATTCCTCTATATGTTCCTTCACATAAATTCTTAATGCTATTTTGAAGAGTGTGTTGAGAACCCCCATCTTCTGGGTTGGATGGTGATGTGAATCAGCGTATAGGTAATTTTCAGCATGTGCCTTCTATCTATATACATTATGACCTAAATATCTATCAATTTTCCGTAAAAGAAGAATGTCAAGGAATGGAATGAAATTGTTCTCTTCAGTATCCATTGTGCATTTAATTGCATTGGAAATGTTGTTGAGATGTTTAAGAAAAATTTCAAGCTCCAAATCCACATGAGGCCAGTCCACACTGATTTCGTCAACAAATCTTATCTAATACTTTCGCTTGAGAGGGTAAGTTTCCAAGGAAATATTCTCAAATTTCTCCATGTAAAGGTTGGTTACTATGGGGCATAATGGTGACCCCATAGCCACAAATGTGGTTTGTTTAAAGAACTCACCTTGAAAGGTGAAGAATGTAAAACTAAACATACTTCGGCAAGCTTCGTAGTCTCTAGATCTGCCACCTCCTTAACAACTTGGATAGCTTCATTGAGCGATATTTTAGTGAAAATTTATGTTACATCAAAGATTACAATCCAATCTTCACGATCCAATATTTTATCCTTGATAAATTCCCCATAGTGATTAGAATATTTGATAAAGAAGCCAATATTGTGAATAAGTGGGGCAAGGGAATTTTCTAGATACTTTTATAATACATACGTGGGTGACCAATTTATTTTTATTATGGAACTTAGGGGACTACCATTTTCTTGAATCTTGGGAGCCCCATAAATTCTGGGGGTGATCTCATTGCTGGGTAAAAGGTACTTTTTGATCCCTTCATCAATATTAGATTACTTGATGGATTTCTTATCTTCTTTGATCATGCGGGTAATGGGTTTGCCTTTGAGATCATAACTGTTGTTGTTGTCTAAACGGTCCTTCATTTTGGAGACATAATATGATTTGTCAGCCTCCTTTGTCAGCCTCTAGAATGAAAATATCTTCATATATTCTAAGGCTTTTAAGAGCTTTTACTTCTTCTATGCTTAAGTTTCTTCTTCGGGGCTTTGCATTCCTCAAGATAAATGTGCAATCCTTCCTCATTTGTTCCTTTTATTCATCCCTAAGAATTTGGATCCATCCTCTAAGTTGCATATAATTTCTTCAAAGGGCATGTTTATGGGGAAAATTGCAAATTTCATACCTTTGTTTAGAACTTCAAGCTCACGGATATCCAATGCATAAGACAAAATGTTAACATCTTTTTTATTTATGTTAAATCTATGTGAATTATTATTCAATTTATTAATTTTTATTCCCTTGTTCTTATCATTCCATTCACCTATGATGGAATTATTAATATTATTTAATGTTGTGCCGAAATAATTTATTCTATTGTTATCTTCCATAGTTGTCTTGGAGTTTAATGAGGGGTTGTATAAGATATTAATGCAAATCTTACTGTATTAAACCTGGTCACAAACTCGGATGTTTTATGGTTAATTCAATGAATATTCAACCTTGGGATTGTTTCTGCTTCAATGCGAGTTACCATTCCGCAATAAGGATACACAACTGATTAGAGCGGCATTGCAAGTCTCTCGAGTGTTATTTAAATCTAAAATTAAGTTGAAGTGTTGTATCACCGGAGTTTTTATGAGAGAGTTGTCAACATGGGTTGGAGCATCAATCCAAGATATGCTTTGATGTATATCAATGAGAATATTTGCAACCAAGGCTGGATTGTTGGCATCAGTTGGGTTTACCATATTAACATGGTCAACCGATGCGAAAAATATATCCTTGGTCGTAAATCGGCTCGTTGATATACATCAAAACAACTCCTCCACTGATGCTCCAACCCGCGTTGACAAATCCCTCACAAACACTCTGGTAATACAATACTCCAACTCGTTTTTGGATTTAAATAACACTCCGTATACGTGCAATGCGGCTTCGGTCAATTGTGTATCCTTACTGCAGAATGGTTCTCACATTCAAGCAGCAAAAACCTCGAGTTTGAACAATCATCGAATGAACCAATCAACATACGGGTTTGCGACCATGTTAATACGATAATATTTGTGTTGCATATCTTAGACAACTCCTCGTTAAACTCCACAGTAACTACAACAGATAATAATATAATAAATTAGTTTGGCACAATAGTAAATAATGTTAATAATTCCATATACGAAGCTTGCCTAAGTTTTTCTACATTCTACATTCTTCACCTTCTAAAGTGAGTTATTTTAACAAACCACAGGTGTGCCTACGGGTTTACCATTATCCCCCATAATATGAAACCTTTACCATGAGAAATGTGAGAATATTTCCTTGGAAACCTACCCTCTCAAGCCCAAGTATTTGATAAGTTTTTTTTACGAAACTAGTGTGGACTAGCCTCGTGGGGATTCCGAGCTTGAAAATTTTATTAAACACCTCAACGAAATTTCCAATGACATTAAATTCACAATGGAGACTAAAGAGAAAAATTGCATTCCATTCCTTGACATTATTATTTTGAGGAAAATTAATATATTTAGGTGACAAAGTATACATAAAGAAGGCACACCTAGATAATTACCTCCATGTTGATTCAAATAACCATCCAACCGATAAGATGGGGGTTCTCATCACACTCTTCACAAGAGCATTAATAATTTAGCCATAATTCTATGAAAGAAAGGTATATCAACATTTTTCAAGCCCTTGGATACTATCATGCAAAAGATGAGATCAATTAAAGACAAATTCAATCACCTACAATAGAAAGGAGTTTAGAAAATCAAGTTCTCATGTGTAAGTGTTACATATCGGAAATTGGAAGGGCCTTCAAAACTAGACTCAAAGAGCGCAATTCTCACATCAAGAATGGAAGAATTAAATCCTTAGCTCTTGGAGAACACTCTATGAAGACTAGTCATCATATATGCCTAGAGGAAGGGGATTTAATCCCCAGAGAAAACCATTCCTATAAGAGGAAAATGCGTGAAGCGTTAGAGATCATAAATCAAACCAAGAATCTCAAGAAAGATAGTGAGATTGAAGTGAGAGAAATCTATATACCTATTCTTACACAATAAAATTGTTGCTACCTTTACTCCTTACTATTGACCATCTCATTCCTCCATTGGTATCATTAATGATAATAATCTAGAAATAATTAATTAAAATAAACTATCTTATCTATAATCGTTTATTTTAATTACAATTAATTAATTAACTATAAAACATACTAAATTCACTTCTTAAAATTCTTAAACCATATTAATATATTTAAACATAACTATTACACATATATATATAAATTTAATTTAATATATAGAAATTTTAATTATCAACACTAATAATATTAATATATTAAGATTGTTAAATCTACATTTAAACATATTAGTATATTCATATTGAAAATAATAAAATTAAAAATTGTCCTACTAAATTTTAATCATTAGTCATTTTTTATAAATCACATTAAATTCATTCCTTAAAGCATATTAAAAAATTTTATTATATTAAAAATTTTAAATATATTTAATTAATTTTAAATATATTAAAATTTTAATAAATACTTTAAAATATATAAATACAATAAAACAAAATTAGCTACATTTTATTACTAATATATTAAAATTGGTAATAATACAATAAAATGAAAATTTTATTTTAAAAAATCCTAAATAATTTTCACCAAATAAAATATTTTAAAACCATTCCATTCTGTCGACTTTTTATTTTTATTTTTGATCGCTCTATTTATATATCGTTTTCTCGTCTGTATTTCTAGATTTTTGCCTTCGAGATGGGTTTTATTATAGACTCGAAACATTGATTTTCAAATATGTCTAATGTAATGCAATTTCCGACATCTACAACATAAATTCCACCTCACATAAATTTGTAAACATTAATAAGTTCCATGTATGGAAGGAAAACATGACTTGAGGTTCGTTCTTTCAAAAAACATAGGGTCAAAATTGAGAGAAGAGTAGTTGATCTTATGTTTCTTCAACATTGCAGGGACTTCAATCTCACTGCGTCCTTCGTTGATATAAAACACATTCTTCGAAATTTCTAAAATAAAAAGGCATTCGCACACCTTAGTAGGACCCTAATTCGTAGCGAAATCTGAAGAGTTCGATTCTTGCTTGAAAAGCTATCTACCCAGGCTTATAGATTACACCATAAAATGAAAATAACGTAGTAACCTGAAATTTGGTAAGACGAATCCTTCAACTGAAATTTCCATGACTCCTTACGATGGGTGTGCTGTGAATTTAAAGGGCCCGTGGTCGCATTCATTCTAGAGAAATAAAACAAACTTGGATAAGTTCGATATCAGGAGTCGGACATGATTGCCGAACTTGTAGGCAGGGACTAGGGTACCATCTTTGTTTGAGATTCCAGACTATCCAGCAGGACAGAGTCATATGGTCCGAGGTCTCTGTGTTTATGAGGTTTGATATAGTATTCCTGTAACTCAGTCTTAGCACTAAGTATATTAGTTGGTGTATATTGCTACATGTTTCGGGGACATTTGAGCTATACATCTAGGATTGGAGGTCTATGCTTATGAGGACTGTTGGTACGTGATGTTTATGGTTTATGTGGAGATTGTTCTGATTATATTGTATTGTTTGCTCTCCATTATTATCCTGCGAGCTTCAATATACTTGATTCTCCTTTCCAATGCAAATCGGCTGTGAATATTTACACCTGTGTGGGTCTTCTTCTGACTCTGATTCTCAACATTGGTTTTTTCCATTGGGATGGAAGGCCTTTTGGAAAAGTTGGATTGATGCATTTTTCATTTCGCGACCCTACAAAGATTTCGTGTTCAGGCTTTTCTCCCAGTGGTGGACTTGTCCAGGATGCTATTGTTGTTGTTGGAGCGTTTTTGGTTAGCTCATCGGTGATTGATTTTCACGACGTCAGAATGTGGAGACCTGGCCGGGAAATTCGTTCAAACTAGTTACCGATTCATTTATGGATGGCTATGGAATTCCAACCTACTGACTGCGTCTAAGTATGTCAGTTGTCACCAACCATTTAATCTAGGCTTTATTTCCCATAGGCTATGACTGCTAATTTTAGGTTCTATCGGGTACTCGACCTGAGTACGTCTCATGGCTATTTATGGAGGTATCAGGATGGAATGTTTTTATTCCTATTTTACTGCTTTTCCCTCGAATTGACAAAAATTGGTTTTCCAACCTTCTGACTGGACCGTTACTTGTCTAGGACTTGGCTGTCCTTGCTACATCCAAGTTGTATTCCCCGCTGGTTTATGAATGCTATTTTTAGCGTCTTTCAGATTCCTGATCTGCACGCCCTTGGTGTATTTACTGACGTTTTGGGAGGGAGTTTTTATATTGCTTTTCTCCATGTCTAAATTTGATATGACGGCATTGATATTTGTGGCATCGAGGTAGTGCTTTATCTGTTGGATCGTCGTTTTGACATCTCTGACTTCATCATTAATTCTTCCAAGATTTGGATTGCGATCTGGATTGTTTGTTGACGTTTCCCATACGTCGTAGTTGGGGTTTTCTATTTCTCTCAATTATGGCATGTCATTGATCTAGAAGTTGGTGCCCATATTGGTGTTTTGGCAATTTCCTTGCACGCTGGGTTGACATAGGCGTTATTTTCTTTGCTTTTGGACCCGATCCTCAGGGGTATTCGATGGTGAATGTCAGTGACTCTTTTCATTCGGATTCTTCTAGCCATGAGGCGCTCATTGCCGCGACCATTTTCGTGGAGCAAAAGCGGAATAAGTCTTTTCAGGATGATGCAAGATTAATTGCGGAATCAGTTTTCTTTGCACATAACACGAAAGGTCTTGGTAGTGGCTCATCTCCAAAACAGAAGTGGAACCGGCTTTGCAATCGGCCACAGGGAAGGATTGCCGATTTTAGAAGGCGGAACCAGCACAAGGATCGCTGCTACAAACCTGCAATGGCGGTTAGGGAAGTGGTTATGGAATATGATGACCTTTGGGTGAGGGTTACAAGTTTGCAGAGACGTGCACTCATTGGCAGGGGGATTTTTGAGGAAGGCAAAGACTTGAATATGGTAGATTGGGTGTAGGTGCATTGGAACCCAATTCTTGGGTATACGTCAAAGGTCAGCATGTTGTTAAACAAAGTGTTCAGTATACATTTTATGAAGGAAGAGGATATCACGAAAATCATCCAGCGTACGTGGATACATGGGAAGAGTTTCATTCAACTAGTTTATTGGTACCTCGGGTTTAACCCAGTCATGGAAGCTCCAAAAAACAAGGTCATCTGGGTTAAATTGCCTGGTATTCCTCTGGAGTTTTGGATGTTAAAAGCTTTAAGAGCGATTGGTGACTCCATTGGAACCACTAAATATATTCATCCTCGGGTTATAGGTTCCTCTGATAAAAGAATTGCATGGGTGTTGGTTAAAGTGAATTTTGTTGGGGGTCTACATGGGGATGTAGACCTTGTCTAGGGCCAAAGGCGTCATCGTCAAAGGGTCAATTATTGGGGTGTTCCTTTCCGTTGTTTAATTTTTCATCGCACGGGACATTTGAAGAATAGCTGCCCAATACGTCTTCGAATGAATTGGGATCAAGGTGTTGTATATATTGGTGCTGATACGGGTGCGAACTTTGTTCCTTGCACTGATTCAAATGAGAGAATGAATCACCAAAATACCGGTACGTCGCTAATTCCTTCCTTAGGTGATGATGAATATGGCTCTGCTGATGAAAATGCTGGTAATCAGGGCTCCTAATGATGTCATACTTATGAAAATGTTCGAGTTTTGGATCAGCCTATTTCTGGCTCTCATGATAGGGGGAACCCACCTTCTCCTCTTCCATTTTACCCTCTATTCCCATAGCCCCTAGTGTCCCTTCTATTAGGATGCTGCCTAGTCCTTTTACGGGTCCTAGCTCTCAGAGTCAGTTATTATTTGGGGTTTCTGAACATGATAAGTTATCAAGGGGTTTTCTATTCCTTCTCAACATTCCAATTCGATCTATCCATGCTTATCGGATTTCGCTGATAACGATAAGCTTGGAATACTTAATGAGAATGGATCGGTGACCATTGATGTTCCTGGACCCTCTTTCATTCATGATCCTTTGTTGGATTCCGAGAAAAACGAGTCTCCCCATCTTATTGGGGGTCATCAATATGTCTCCCCTTCCATGCCCCCATTGGAGTGGGCGTCACCCTCATCCCCTACACCTGATACTGCTCTTGACATACCGATTTCCCAAAAAAACTTTGTAGGCAGCGACATAGAATTCCTCATGGATAATCCTAACATTGATCTGGCGGCTCTTACAGTTTTTGACAGGATCCCTAGGCAGAATGATATAACCATATCTCCTCAATCTGGACGGAATATTAATGTGCGTAAGAATACAAAACCTGGATCAAGACACTTCAGAGGAAGGCCAAAGTCTATGTCTCTTTTCCAGGATGAATTGCTAGACCTGACCGAGGTTCCCATTTCTTAAATTGAGGATATCGGGGCGCTTAGAGCAAGCAAACCCCTCCCGGGTTCAAAATGTATTCCATCCTTTCTATAAATCTATGAGGTATGGGCAACCCCTCAAAACAATACCACCTGAAGGACATTATCAATTCTGTGTTGCCTCTCCTTGTTCTCATTCAGGAATATTTATGTGATCGGCTAAAGGCTATTAAATATGTTCTTCCCATTCGACCAAGTTGGCATGCTGTGGCTATTGATGCAGTTGGACATAGGGGTGGCTTGGTGGCTTTCTGGGACTAGTCTATTGTTAATTTCTCTGCATATAGATTTTTGGTGGAATCCTATTATCATGATTCATATGTGGTATACAAGAGAAGATTAACATCATAGACTTATATGCTCCATATAGAGGTCGATTTGATTTTTGGAGATGATTGTGTGTTTCTGGCATCCTTTCTCTGGAGAATTTAATCATCATTGGAGACTTCAATTCGACTCTCTATTCAGATGAATCATGGGGATCAAAGTGTCGACCAAACCCTTTGGCTGATTATATTGGCAAAATGTTCGAACAGTTTCAAATGTATGATATTCAGCCGAATTTGGTTTTTCCCACGTGGTCCAATAAAAGGGATGGTGACAAGTTCATTGCTAAGAGAATTGATAGGGCGTTGGTGAAGGGACAGTTAATAAGCTATTTGGGGGATATGCGATCTCACATACATATATCTGATATATCAGATCATATGGTGGTGGTTTTATCATTGAGATAGGAGGAGGTTTGAGCTGGAGTACCTTTGAAATTCAACCGTGCATGGTTTTCGGATTTGGAATACGATGAGTCCATCAAATCAGAATGGATGGACTTTGTGAATATAAAGGGCTTAAGTGGGTGGCAGTTATTACATAAGAAGTTGCATCACATCAAACAGTTCACAAAATATTGGGAGATTAGTAAGAAGAAAAAGCTCCAGGCGGAATATCATGAAATATCTCTGGCTCTTAATGAGCTATTTTCCAAATTCAACAAAGGTGTCCCTGATGAACAGTCCCTTCGGAAAATGGAGTAGTTGCATTCACGTTGGAAGGAGATCCTAAAAATTAAGGAAATCACGTGGAAACTTAAGAGCCGAGTTACATGGTTGAAAGAAGGAGATTTGAATACCAAGTTCTTCCACAGAACGGCTAATGAGCGAAGGAACATGAATGTTATCTGGTATATTCAAAAGGCTGATGGTGGTTTTGTATATTCCAAAGAGGAGATTATGTTGGAAGCATATAATCACTTCATGAATTTTTATCAAGCTGATGCTAGTATTTCTACGAATAGCTAGGAATGGATTCCACAACATTTCCCGGTGATGTTTTATGAGGAGGATCTACTAAGACTAAATGCTAGGGTCACTAAGGAGGAGGTGGAACAAACCCTCAAATCATTTGCTCTCGATAAATGTCCTAGTCCGGATGGATGGCCTGCGGAGTTATTTTTACATTTCTTTGATATCATGGCTGATGGGATTACTGAGATGGTAGAGAATGGCAGAATTTCAGGTCACATTCTGGAAAATATGAATTCCACATTTTTGGCCCTCATTCGCAAGACTTCCGATCCTAGGAAGTTTAATGAATTCAGGTCGATTTATTTATTCAATATTTTTTATAAGATTTCTTCCAAGATCATTGCCAATAGAATGAAAGACACCTTATCAAGTCATCTTTGTAAAGAATAGTATGGTTTCCTCAAAGGAAGATCTATTCATGATGTTGTTGCCATTACACAGCAGGTTATGCATTCTATGCACTTTGGGAAAAAGGAGGTGGCTATATTGAAAATTGACTTGTTTAAGGCATATGACACCGTTGATTGGTCTTACATTAGACTGGTCCTTTTCAAGATTGGCCTCCCGGTACACTCTATCCGATGGATTATGGCTTGCATCTCTTCTGTGACTTATGTTGTTATTATAAATGGTTGACCGACTAAGTTCTTCAAGGCTCAACGAGGGATTCGATAGGGCTATGCGCTATCACCTCTTATTTTTATTCTCATTATGGATGGTTTCAGCAGAATCATGCAGATGGCGCTAAATTCTCGATTTATATCGAGTTTTGATTTCTCCAAAGAGATATGTATCACACATTCTATTTTTGTTGATGATGTCCTTATTTTCTGCCAGATTATGAGAAACCATTGTTTCTACATACACTATATGCTAATTTGATTTGGGAAAGCAACTGGGTTATGTATGAATAAGGAGAAATATTTTATTATTTACGACTATGGGGACGAACAAGAGATACTGTTCATTGCCAATTTTATGGCGATACATGTCAAGAGGGCTTCCAAGGGGTTATCTTATCTGGGCTTCCGAATTAAATCATGTGGATATGGGGTAAAGGTTTGGGGTTGGCTTGTTGAAAATTTCAAAAAAAAGATCTACAAATGGTCGTATCGATGGCTCTCTTTGGGTGGGAGAATGCTGCTGATTCAAGCGGTCCTTTCACAATATGTGATATATTGGGGTCATCTATATTACCTCCAAGAAAATACTGTGGATCTTATTAATCAAATTATGGAAAAATTCCTTTGGGGTGGCTCAGATAGTAAGTCTAAAATCCATCAGATAAGATTTCAGAATTTATGCATGCCCAAAAAGATGGGAGGATGGGGCATTCTCAATATTCAGGTTTTCAACTCTGCTTTATTTGCTAAATCTCTGTGGCGAGCTATCAATGGGGACGAGATTTGGAATAACATCATATACATCAAATATTTAGACAAAGATTGCTTATTCCACTTATACATCAGATAGTTAAAGCTACCCAGATTTATTTTCTCTATTTGGATGGGGTTCCAAAAAAATTTCTCTCTCTTTGCTGATAGGCTTATACGGTCTTTTGGAAACGGGCTGGACATCATTATTCGAAAGGATCGCATGAGTGGAATGGATATGGATTCTCTTCCGAACTAGAGGGTGGTTCCTAAGCTTATGTAGCATGGCATATTCTTTTTCAGCCAAGTCATCTACTACTGGTCTATCGGGGCTCCGGTTCTCAAACATGCTTCCATGTTGGGTTTAAATGGCACTAATGCGATCCCATGGTCTGAATATGTACTAACAATCAAGGAAGCTAGCCTCTGTTATAACCCTCAAGGTGACATAATTAGATGGGATGGAGTTCTTATCAGCGGGGCGGTTGTTATCAAGGATACATATCTCTCGCTCTTATCACATGTCGTTCAAGTTGATACGTCTCCTGAGTTCTGGCCTTTTTGGCATCGTCGCATCCCCACTAAAACCTTATTATTTTGGTGGTTGGTATGGAGAAAAGGGATTCTCACCTAGGATTCGCTTATGCATCGTTGCTTTCAGGGCCTTGGTTGGTGTGCCCTCTGTAGAAATCATGAAGAATCAATGAATCATATTTTTTTCTTATGCTCAGTGGCTATTCAAATTTGGAACCTGTTTACCCCACATTTTTTGATTCCACATGGTTTCCAACTGACTTTATGGATGGTGTGAACATATGGGACAAGATTAGAGGAAAATTTCAATCCTTACCTTTCTTCATTCTTTAGGAAATTTAGATGTTTCACAACAGAGTTATATTTGAAGGTGCCAATTTTTCTATTCATGCCATTCATAGTGCCATAATGAAATGGATTTTCCATCGTGAGGTGTTTATCAATCCAATTGTGGATGAATCTATTAGTTTGAGACCCCATATCATTGTTATGCTAGAAATATTCTTTGATGGGGCTTGCTAGGACGGGATGATGGGTTGTGGGGCATGGATAAAAGTATCCCACTCTAAAAGATTTCACATTTGTTGGAACGCTAGACTGGGTTCCAACACAATGGCTGAGCTCTTGGCTCTTTGGTGTGGCTTGTATGTAGCATATAATCTTGGGATTAAGATTACTTGTATTTATGGAGACTCTAAGGTCATTATTGGGGTGGTTAATGGTGCCCATTCTCTATCGGCTCCATCTGCTCTGGGCTGGATGTTGAGAACCAAAAATCTGTGGGATAAAAGGAATCATCCTTCGATTGCCCACATATACAGAGAATTAAACACCAGAGCTGCTAGACTATCTAAGAAAAGCCTTTTTATGGAATTTGGTATCATGAATGTGCTACAATATAGGAAAAATATCCGTATATGGGCCATGGAGATTCCCATTCCCTGACATCCTGTATCAAATCTGGAATTCTTTGGGGTTTTGAAAGCAAGTTGATTACTTACACACGTTTCTCTACATGTGGTTGGACAAGCTTGTTTTTCTATATTTTCCTATGACCTTCTATCTTAAGCGAGTCTGATAATGTTGTCATTTGGTTACATTTTTGGTGCTTTGTTTTGTTATTAATGTATGGATGATGCTACTTCTGTTATCCATTGCATGGTACCACCTCAAGCGAGCCTGTTCAAGTGAGCCTGATACCTTTTCAATCGAGCCTGCTATTATCATTGATAAAGAACTCTTGATGTTGTTGTTTGGTCATCCGATCTCCTCAAGCGAGCCTATGTTTTTCTGATGATGGGGAAGTTGTGATCAAGCGAGCCTGATTTCTATTCCTACATTCTCCTCAATATTATCGATACGATTCTGATAATTATGTATGGATCTGTATAATGCCCTCCAGATTTGTATATGTCACAGTATTTGGAAATTTTCTTTCTTAGAAAGCACTTTCTTATATACTGCGGCATTGATGATATGGATTTATCGCTGCTTACAGCTGAGAATGTAATGTTAGAACTATGTACTGTTATTAATATATAGCGTTTTTTTCTTTCTGAAAAAAAAAATTACACCATAAACTAGCGCAAACTATTCATTATGATTTATGGTCCTCCATTAATGCTATCATTACATGGAAATCAAAAACTAATTTTGCACTGCCTAAGACAGACATGACAAAAAACTAACCAAGCTTGATGCTTGACAATCGATGACCAACAGGAACCACTATTTGATCACTAAAACCATAAGTAATTTCGAGCTCATAAACCTTGATGAAGACAAAGTCATTGCCAGCAATCCATCATTGGTCCTAAACTCCTCGTTTAACACGCTCAAAGATATGCAATGAAGCAGCTCTAGCACACAAAAAGACATAACATGTGCTCCATCCTATGTTGACAAATCCCTCACAAAGACCTCAGTTATACAACACTCCAACTCATTTTTTCATACGAAGGCTCCAATCAGTCATTTATCCTTACTTTGAAATGGGAACTCGCATTCAAACAACAGAAAACCTGCATTGAATGAACCACGTAGCATGCGACTTTGTGACCATATTAATACGGTAAACCTAACTGATGCGAGCAATTCATCCATGGTCATATATCCACTCATTGATATACATCAAAGCAGCTCCCGCATCGATGCTCCAACCCATGTTCACAAATCCCTCACAAACACTCCGGTAATACAACACTCCAAGTCATTTTTGGGATTAAACCAGCCTAGATCCATCTTAACTACGGATCTATCAAGCACCGAGAGGGAAAGGTTTTCACCTCGAGAGATTTGATCCCTCTCGACGCTTGATAGATCCGGAGTTAAGATGGATCTAAGCTGGTTTCAGTCGTGTGCGACCAAGGAAAATATTTAGATAATATGAGGAACATATGCTTAATTTTATCAATAAAATGTAAATACATCTAATATTAACATAACCATTTTAAATATTTTAAATATGTCTAAGATTTATTGAGTGATTTTAATTTTAAATTTGATTAGTTACCTCAGTTTGTTGAGATGATAAATATTGTAAAATAACTTTAATGATGAAATAAAATTTTGAATGCAAAGTGACAATGTAATAATATCGAATGATAGAAACTGTGAATAATAAGAATGTAGTCAATTATGAATAGTATTCATTGTGATTGATTTCAAACTATTTTCTTCTACTATTCTTATTTTCACCCATGTTAGTTTTGTCATATTTTCATATTGATTATTTGAAAAGGACAGTTGGAATCGTAAACCATTTAAATATTTAGCTCGAGCTGTTGTGGTAAACATCATACCTTGTCTCTCTTGCTCTCCAATATTAATAGGTTGAATTACTATAACACAAAAATCAATGTACATTGTCAATAATTTTTTGTGCTTACACTGAGATCATTGCACACACACTATTAATCCAATGAATTTAAAATCAATGTACCATTATATATCCAATTACATCAAATTATAAATCAACATATACACTAGAATAAATGCAACTAATGCTAGAAATCAAATAATAATAGAAAACAACATCTACACTAAAATCAATGCATCTAATGCAAGTAATGACATATGATTAGAAATCAACATCTACACTCAAATAAATGAGTCTAGTGCAAGTAGGAAAATAGGATTTAAAGCCAACATCTACACTAAAATCGATGCATCTAGTGCATGCAATCAAATAGGATTAGAAATCACCATCTACACTGAAATAAATGCATTTAGTGCAAGGAATCAAATAGGATTATAAATCATCTACATTTAAATCAATTCACTTAGTGAAAGCAATCAAATAGGATTAGAAATCACCATCTACAATGAAATCAATCCATTCAGTGCAAGAAATCAAATAGGATTAAAAATAATCTACATTGAAATCAATTAATCTAGTAAAAGAAATCAAATATAACCAAGAATCAAAATCTACATTAAAATTAATGCATCTAGTGAAATAAATCAAATAGGATTAGAAATCATCATCTACACTGAAATTAATGCATTTAGTGCAAGCAATCAAATAGGATTAGAAATCATCTACATTAAAGTCAATCCATCTAGTGTAAGTAATCAAATATCATTAGAAATCAACATCTACACCAAAATCAATTCATCTAGTGCAAGAAATCAAATAGGATTAGAAATCACCATCTACACTGAAATCAATGCATCTACTGCAGGAAACCTTCTTCCCTCTCTCCCCCATATATATCTATATATCCATCCATCTCTCCTTCTTTTTCTCTTTATCTCACCCCACCATACACACACACTCTCTCACTCCATATCTATCAATTTCCTTGTCCCTCCCTCCTCCTCTCCATATATTTTTTTTTCTCTTCACCTTACATCTATATCTATATCTCACTCTATCTCTCTATATCAACTCCAAAACATAAACTCTCTTTCTCCAATCTATATATCTATCTATCACTCCCTCCTCCTCCTCCTCTCTCTCTCTCTCTCTTCCCCTTCCCTTCCTCTCTCTCGCTTCTATCTCTCTTCCTTCTTGCTACCCTTTGTTCCTCTCTCTCCATCTTCTTTATCACTCCCTCTCTCTCTCTCTCCATCTTTCACCCTCTATGTCCTTATTCTTACCTCCCCCTCTCTCCCTCTCCATCTTCATATCTCTTTCCCTACCTCTCTTCACTCTCTCTCTTCCTTTCTCTCCCCTCCTCTCTCTCTCTATCTTCACCTTCCAACTTTGTTACCATATGCCTCTCTCTCTCCTTCTCTCCCCTCTTCTCTCCATATATCATTATTTGTTTCTTTATCTCACCCCAAAACATACACACTCCCTCTTCATCTCTCCCTTGCTAGTCCCCCTCTCTCTCCACTACTCACTCTCTATGTATTTCTTCTTCCTTCCCTCTCTCCTCATCCAGCTCCATCTCTTAATCTCTCCCTCTCTTCCCCTCCAAATCCATATTTCTATCCCTCCCTCTCTCCTCCCCTCTCTCCTCCTCTCTTTCAAGTCCCCTCTCTTTTCCTTCCTCTCTCTCCCTTTATCTCCTACCCCCCTTTATCTTCCCCCATCTCTACCTCTCTCTCTCTCTCTCTCTCTCCGACAATCCTCTCTTCCCCCATCACTCTCTTCCTCTCTCTCATCATTCCTCTCTCGCCTCCTTCTATTTGACCCCCCAACTATCTTTCTTTCTCTCTCTCTCTGTCCTCCAATCCTCTCTCTTCCCCCATCAATTTATCTCACTCTCCAACTATCTTACTATTTCTATCCCTTTATCCTTCTCTCCCCCCTTGTCTCCATCACGCCTCCTTTATCCTTCTCTCCCCCCTTGTCTCCATCACTCCTATGTATCTTTATCCCACCCATAAGCATACACTCTCTCTCTCCATCTCTCCCTTGTCACTCCCTCTCTATGTATTTCTTCTTCCTTTCCTTGCTCTGCCTCCAGCTCCAACTCTCTATCCCTCCTTCTCTCCTCCACCTCTCATCCTTTCTCTCTCTCCCTTTCTCTCCTACCTCCCTCTCCCTTCCCCCTTCTTTCTCTCTCTCTCACTCTCTACCCTCCAATCCTCTCTCCTTCTCCCTCCCTCTCTCCTTATCTCTCTCCCACCTCCATCTTTATGTCTCCCTCTCCCTCTCTTACCCTTCTCTAACTCTCTCACTCTTCTCACTCTCTCTCTCTCTTCATTCCTCTTCTCCCTTATCCTTCAATTTATCTCCATATCTCCCTTGTCACTCCCCCTATTTCTCCACCTCTATCATATATCATGATATATTAATATATATTACAATATAATAAATATAATATTGTATTAATCTAAACATATTAAATTTAATAATATTAATATTTTAATATTAATGTTAGGGTTAATAATGTTTTTTTTTTGCATGGTATTAATAATAATTTGGTCCATGGTATTTGACCCTTATACTTCATATATAATTAGATCTTGATTTCTAATTGTATTTGATATATTTTTATTTATTTACCTTACCTCTTTATACCTCTTTTATATTTACTTATTTACCATACCTATTTTATAAATATATTATTTGGCCCATGGTATTTGCCCATGGTATTATAAATAATTTTTCCCATGGTATTAATAATAATTTGTCCCATATGCTTCACCCAAAGTAAATATAAAGTGGTTTATTGAGTAAATATAAAAATCGGCTTTATTTATTTACCATACCTCTAGTTTATTTATATTTTTATTTATTTACCATACCTCAGTAATATAAAAAGAGGTTTTATTTATTTACCATATCTATGGTTTATTTATATTTTTACTTATTTACCATATCTCTTTTTTGAGTGTTAGTAAACTCTTCATATTTTAAGTTTATATGATTTAAATTTATTTTTAATAAATTTTTAATTGTTCATTTATATGTTTATGTAAGTTATTGTTCAAGTCGACATCTTTTTTGGCTTCCGACATACTTACACATTCGGGTCATACTGGGCTGTAGAATGCGCCTCTCGGCGCAATAACAATCCAAATACCTTCAATGTGGCTACGGTGAGTCATGTATCCTTACTGCAGAATGGTAGCTCACCTTCAAGCAGCAGCAACCTCGATGTTAAACAGTCATCGAATGAAGCACACAGTCATGCAATTAATTATTATTATTATTACCAATATTATATGTTAACTATTTGTAATTATCAACATTAATAATATTAAAGTATTAAATAATTTAATATATTAAGATTTGAAATCAACATTTAAATATAAAAATATATTCATATTGAATATAATAAAAGTAAACAATTTCATATTAGATTTCAATCATTAAACATTTTTTTATAAATCACAATAAATTCACCTTCAAGCATTAGATAAATGTCTTTGCGGGATCTGATCAATGTTTCGAACCAACTAATGTGGTTCATCCTCACGACCATATTAGTTGGTTCGAAAATTTCAACCAAATCCTAATGATGTGATTAATCCAGAAAGACATTTATCTAATCTATGGATCACAAAAGTCTCAGATCCTTCAAGCATATTAATATATTTTATTATATTAAAATAATTAATATATATAATTATTCTTAAATATATAAATATTTTAATCAATATTTTAAAATATATTAATGCATTAAAAAAAATTAGCTACATTTTACTGGCAATACATTAAAACTGGTAATAATGTAATTAAATTTAAATTAATAAAAAAAATTAAAAATTTACATTAAAATCAACCAACCAACCTTATTAATTAAATTGACCAAATAAATTATTTTTAAAGCATTTCATTTTGTTGGCCTTTTCTTTTTCCTTTCCATTTTGGTCTCTCTATTTATATATCTCTTTCTGATCTACCTTTCTCCACATTTTTCTTGACGATGAGCCTTGTTGCAGAGTCGAAACATCAAGATTCATATATTTCTCATGTGGAGCAATTTCTGACATCTACATCACAAAATCCATCCCACAGAAATATTGAAACATTAATAATTTCCTTGTATAGAAGGGAAACATGGATTGAGGTTTTTTCTCTCGAACAACACAACGTTAAAATTGAGAGAAGAGCAGTTGATCTTAATTTTGTTAAACATTACAAGGAGTCCAATCTCACTCCATTATTCCTCTATATAAAACATAAACATCAAAATTTCCACAACAACAGAGCATTCATTCACCTTAGCAGGACCTTAATTCGAAGAGAAATCTGAAGAGTTTGATTCTTTCTTGGAAAAATATCTACCCAAACTTATAGATTAAACATTAAACTACAACAACTTAATCCTTCTGATTTATTATCCTCCATTAATGCATACACTACATTAAAAGAAAAAATATAATTTCGCACAGCCTTGGATAGGCATGACAAAAACTAACCAATCTTGAAGCTCAACAATTGATGACCAACAACAACCATTGTTTGATCACTGGAACCATAAGCAATTATGAACTCATAAACCTTGATGAAGATAAAGTCGTTTCCAAAAATCCATCCTTGGTCGTAAACTACTCATTTAATACACTCGAAGGTATACAATGAAGAAGCTCCTACCTAAAAAAAGATGTAATTGGTGCTCCAACCCGTGTTGACCACTCTCTCACAAACACCCCAGTTATACAACAATCCAACTCTTTTTTCCATATGTGGGCTCCGATCAGTCGTGTATCCTAACTGCATGATGGTAACTCACATTCAAGAAGTAGCAACCTTCAGGTTGAGCTATCATCGAATGAACCACACAACATGCGGGTTTGTGACCATGTTAATATGGTAAGCTGCGTTGAATATCTCAAAAAAACCCTTGTTAAACTCCAATACAACTATGATAGATAATAATATAACAAATGATTCTGGCACAATAGTAAATAATATTATTAATTATGTCATAGGTGAATGAAATGATAAGAATAAGGGCATAGAAATTAATAAATTGAATAATAATTGACACAACTTTAACATAAAAAAAAATGACATTTCCTCATACGCACTAAAGAAAAGGAACAAATTAGGAAGGAATGTGCATTTATCTTAAGGGAGCAAAGATCCCAAGAAGAAACTTAAGCAGATACCAACTAAAATCCCTTAAAATCCTTAGAAGAAATGAAGACATTCTCATTCTAAAGGATGACAAAGCAGAAGCCATGGTTGTGATGAAAAAAGTTGATTATGTTGCCAAAATGAAGGAACATTTATATAACAACGACAGTGAAAAAAATATCAAAGGCAACCCCATTACAAGAATCATCAAATAAGTTAAGAAAGCCATCAAGAAATATAATATTGATGAAGGGATAAAGAAGCACCTTTCACCCAACAATGAGATCACCCCCAGAATTTATGGGGCTCTAAAATTTCACAAAACTAATGTTCCCCTAAGACCTGTTAGTAAACAAAATTGGGTCACCCACATATGGATTAGAAAAATATGTGGCAAATTCCCTTGCCCCACTTGCTGGAAATACTCACTCCTTTATCAAAGATTATAATCACTATGTGGAATTTATCAAGGATAAAATATTGGATCCTGAAGATCAGATTGTAAGCTTTGATGTGACACAACTTTTCACTAAAATATCTCTCAATGAAGCAATCCAAGTTTTTAAAGATGTGGAATATCCAAAGACTGTAAAGCTTACCAAATTTTTTCTACGTTATACATTCTTCACCTCCCAAGGTGAGTTCTTTGAAAAACCAAAACTATGGCTATCATTTCACCATTATCCCCCATAGTAGCTAACCTTTACATGGAGAAATTTGAGAATATTTCCTTGGAAATTAATCCTCTCAAGCCCAACTATTAGATAAGGTTTGTTGATGAAACTAGTGTGGATTGGTTTCATGGGGATTCTGAGCATGACAACTATCTTAAACACCTCAACAACATTTCCAATGACATTAAATTGACAATGGAGTCTGAAGAGAAGAATTGCATTCCATTCCTTGACATTCTTCTTCTAAGGAAACGTGATGTATCTTTAGGTCACAAGGTATACATAAAGAAGGCACACACAAAAAAATACCTCCATGCTAATTCACATCACCATCCAACCCAGAAGATGGGAGTTCTCAACACACTCTTAACAAGAGCATAAAGAATTTATGACAAGGAGCATATAGAGGAAGAAATTGAATATCTTAAGAATGTTTTCTTTAATAATAGATACAAACTCAAAGACATCATTAAAGCAATAAAAAAAATCCCAATCCAGATCCACTACAAATCTGACCCCATTTCCCTCTCAAACCCCCCTTCCCCCCCCATTCGAAATACATATCTTTCGTACATCCATGGTGTGACTGATAAAATAGAAAAAATTCTTAGAAATAAAGGCATATCATACTTGTTCAAGCCCTTAGACACTATCAAGAAAAATATGAGATCGGTGAAAGACAGATTGGATCACCTCCAACAAAAATGAGTTTACAAAAGCAAGTGCTCATGTGGTAAGTTTTACATTAGGGAAACTGGAAGGGCCTTCAAAACTAGACTCAAAGAGCACAGTGCTAACATAAATAATGGAATAATTAAATCCATGGCTCATAAAAACAATCTATGAAGACTAGTCATCATATATGTGTGGAGGACATGGAATATCCAAAGAAAATCATTACTATAAGAGGAAATTGCATGAAGCGTTGGAGATCATAAAACAGCCCAACAATCTCAACAAAGGTGGTAGGGTTGAAGTGAGCAGAAATTGGATGCCTCTGCTTACACAATAAAATTTTTGCTACCTTTACTCCTTACAGTTGACCCTCTCATTCCTCCTTTACTATCACTAATGATAATAATCTAGAAATGGTTAATTAAATTAAATTATCTTAACTATGATATTTTATTTTAATTATTATTATTTAATTAACTATAAAACATACTAATGATGATGATGATGATGATGATGGCTAACGTCCACTGAGACCAATCTTTGGTCTATCTGACCTAAAGAAAAGAGTTATTTAGTTTGATTTAAGATTTTATTCCTATGCTCAAAAAGCTTGGAGAGAAGCCTCCCAAGCTCACTATAATTTTGACATCTTAAAAGGCTAGGAAGGTCAGTATTGCAACAAAGATTATGAAATTGAGCTCTAGTGTGGTTGTACACGGGGCACTTTAAGAGGAAGTGATTTTCATCCTCGATGTTCATATCCTCACGGAGATGACAAATCCTTTCCATCCATGGTGTTTTAGGAATTTTCCAATGACCTGTTTCAGTATGGAGCTCATGAGAGTTCGTTCTAATCTTGGCTATATTAATTTTCTTCTTTGAGCTAGTTAAAACAGAGAGCTACTTTTGATATTCTAGGGTCGGGTTGATGACCTCCTTATAATATCTTAATTTTCTTTTAGTTTCTAGATCTTTCTCGCACCAAATTTTTTCTTTGAACTTAGAAGTAACCATTTCTTTAATGCTATTAATGTTTTGCAATGCAACATTCTTGTCGATCTCCCAATGGTTTAACCAGGCCCTGGTGACTTTATACCAACCTTGTTTAAGCCTTAGGTGGTTTTGCCTGGTCTGTGGTCTCCTATGCTATTGAGCTTGTGCTTGTACAACAAAAGCATAGTCATAGCTATGCTCTCAATAGGGTAAAGGCCCACTTCTCTAAGGAGAACAGGATAGGGTGTATTTATTTTAATTTTAAGGTTATACGTTATAAAACGCTTTTGTATTTGCTCAATATTTCTTCAAGATTCTCTGGAGATGTTGCAACCCCAAACCTCACATCTATATAAGATAATAGGAGTGACTAAAGTTTCAAAGAGGAACTTCCTTCTATCCCACATTATGAGGTTTGTCGTTTTACAATTATTTTCAAGACCAAAATAAGCTTTCCACCCCCATTAATCATTTTCTGAATGCTATAGTTCCAATTGAACTTGTGATGAATATCAATTCCTAAATACTTGTAAGAAGACACTTCCTCCAAATTACTATTATAATAAATACACTCCTTAAAAAATACAAAACATATATATCAAATTTAATATATAAATATTTTAATTATCCTTAAAAAAAAATTAAAAACATATATATATTCTCTACATTAATATTATTAATGTATTAAATAATTTAATGTACTAAAATTTTTAAATCTACATTTAAATATATTAAATTGAAAATAAAAAAAATGGAAAACACTCATTAAATCTCAATTCATAAACACATTTTTATAAATCACATTAAATTCATTCGTTAAATCATATTAATATATGTTATTATATTTAAAGTATTAATATATTTTATTATATTAAAATTATTAAGATATTTAACTAACTTTAAATATATTAATATTTTAATTTATATTTTAAAATATATTAATACATTAAAAAAAATTAGCTACATTTTATTACCAATACATAAAATTGGTAATAATAAAATTAAAGAAAATTCATATATAAAAAAAAAATTCAAAACTTTACATAAAAATAAACCTTATTAATTAATTTGACGAAATAAATTATTTCAAAAGCTTTTCATTTTATCTACTTTTTCTCTTTTTTTTGGTCCCTCTATTTATATATCTCTTTCTCATATACTTTTCTCGACATTTTTATTGATGATGAGTCTTGTTATAGATTCGAAACATCGTCATTCAAATATGTCTACGGTGAACTAATTTCCGACATCTACAACAAAAAATCCACCCCACATAAATCTGCAAACATTAAAGAATATAACATTTTTGAAAAATTAAGGTTTTTGTTATTTTTATTGTAACCAAATCCCGAGGATTATAATTTTCTATTTCCATAAATTTCTTTTTTCCACAATGCAATAAAATGGTCATGTTAGATCACATCAGAATTATTTATGGCCCAATCATACTTGTCACTCGTTGACATTAGTGAAATACCGATCGTCTTTTATATAATACCATCGATTTATATCTTCAGAGGAGATCAGTTGAAGAGAATTATTTTAAAGGCATTAAAAGGATACTCCCTCCCCTGTTTCTGTAAATATTTATTTGGAAAATATTATTGGTTCTAACATAAAAGAAAATTTTAATATTCAATGGCTCTTTTATTTTTTGTGATGCATCTGAAATTTCTTTTAATTTATGTCATGCACCTGAACATGATTTGCTCGCAAGATTTGTATCAACAGCATGATTCTTATTAATGCTAAGGAGAAAATAAATAGACTAAAAGAGCGAAGAAAAAAAAATCATGACCACTTCCTCTTTTCCTAGGGAGGATGTTGCCATTTTTTGTTGATTTTAAAAGGATTTGTTGTTTTCCCTGAAGGATGTAATAGTCTTAGATTCTTGATATGGACCTGCATGTTTTGGTATTATTAAGCATAAAAAAACATATTCTAATGTAAAATTCTTGAACTAGGGACATAATGCTATCTTGCTAAAGTGATTTCAAGGAGAAGCACTAGTGCAAAATCTTGCTAAAAATATTTGAAGAAGAAACACTAGTGCAAATAATATTATGTTCAATGTAGAGGAAACATGCATTCATTAGAGGAAATTTCACCCTAAAAGTGACCTCCAACGGAAAAATCAAGAAATTAATAAAAAAATGCCATGTAGACAATTTTTTAATATTAATTTAGTTTTATCTATGTTCCACAATATTTTAGGACATGATTTAGTGAAAAAAGGTAATATATTATTTCTAATTTTTTACCTTTATTGAAATCCCTAAATATATTATAATTTTATTAAAGTAATATATATATATATATATATATATATATATATATATATATATATATATAGTAAGCTTGCTAGGATTACATCTTCATCATGGCCAATATACCACCTCAATGGGGGTGGGTATTTGAATCAGTGGCTTTACATCAGGGAGTGCCTTAACAGAGCACCCAATCACCCTCTATCAAAGACCTCATAGACAATCATTATATATATTTTATATTTAAAGTTAACTATAATATTTATAATTTTTATTTAAATATTTAATTATATTTTTTGGTCTTTTTTATCCATGTTGTCTAATGTGGCCACAATTTATCTTGGAATATATATTTTGGTCGGAATCCAGTAATTTATCATTTCTAGAATATGTTTTTTAGCTATTTAACTATTTAAATATATATGTATATTTTTGGTTGGAATTTGGTTAATTTGTCCTTTCTTGAATACATTATATATATATATATATATATATTTCCATAGAAAAAATAAGCAACTTTCTATGAATATTTAATGAAAAATTACATTAGTACATGCATATTGCATTCAGGATGCCCAAAGGGCATATGCTCTCATGCACACCACTTAGCATAGCTACCTATAATTACAAGTTGCCAGCAGGGCTAGTACTTTCATGCTTGCCTTTTCTCTTTTAGACAATCTGCCAATTCCCTAAGTGCCGGGAGGAAGGAACCAAGGCTAGCTCATTGTTCCTTGTAGTGTTTTCTTTATAGGAATCTAACCTTTTAGATAGATGCGCTCTCTTGTTAACACATGAGCTTACATCTGAACTAGCTTCAATTTGCATTAAGTCCTCCATAGGATGTGCCAATTTTACCGTCGTGTTTGTTCCCAGGGGTTCTTGAAGTTATTGTTCTTGGGTCCGTGGTTTGAGCGTTGGTTGTTTATTTCCATTTTGTATGGGTATTTCTCCTTTGTCATCTGTCTCTTTCTTTGTTCCTCCTGAGGGAAACACCCATCCTTTGGTCGCTTTCCTTGTTTTCTTCTTCTTCCCGTTTCTCTTTTAGCATCTCGACATCTGGACATGTATTTTCTAAATGACCAGTTTTCCTACATATTCTGCATATAAATGCAGTGTTTTCATAGTCCAGATGTTGAGTCCATTTTTAATTATTATGTATGAAATGGATGCTTTCTAGAAGCCCTTTGCTGAGATGCACTTCCACACTGCTTCGTGTGAAGGTGATAATTCTCTCCTCCAATATTTGGATGTCTATTTTGATATATCTCCCTAGGTTGTTCCCAATGCCTTCTAAAACATATTCAGTCTAGAAATGTAGTGGAAGATTATACAGTCGGACCTAGACTGGCGTTCTGGTTATCTCCATCATGTTGGCATCGAAATCTGGGAACCTAGGTGTGATAAAGAGTCTAGTGGAACCCCAGAACCATGGTTCTCCCTTCAAAATGATATCTCTGGCTTCCTGTGAGGGAAAATTTACAATAAAGTATCCCTTGGAGCATAGATGGATATCATAATCCATAGTCCAGTTAGTAAATATTCAGTGGAATAACTCCATTGGTTTTGGCTAATATCAATTAAACCTGCAATTTATTGCCTATGATTCAAAGGTGGATCGACGTTCTTCGATATTTGGTGTCTCTATGTTTAGTTCTAGCTCGCATTTTAGTTGTTCCACTAGGTATGGTTTTGGGGTTTTCTCGGCTGGTTCAGATGGTACTGTTGCTTTTTTTTCCCTGAAGAATTTTCCTGTATGAAGGGCCAATTCGGGTTTTCGTTCTAGTGGTATAAGATCCCCTCCTGGTTTCGTGGCCTTTGTTCTATTCTGTTCTAGCTAAATAATTTACTTCTGCTACTCCACCTTTGAGTCTTAAGTTCAGTACTATGGAGGAGCTCCTTTGGACATAGCAGTCTTTTAACTGAATTCCTTCCTACAATGCCTTCCCAAATAAAACCAGACTCGGTTTCATAGCCGGGATACCTGTAGCAAGTTGGATCTTTTGTTTTAGATCTGAAACCAGATCTCAATATTGTACCCAAATGCTTTTGGATTTTCCTTCTAAGGCTTTAATGAATATTTGAACCTCGATCTCGGCTATTGAGGCTTCTCTTATTTCTTTTGTGTTGGAGTTTTTTGTTGTTAATTCCTACACCTAGAAACCCCATAGAGCTATCTCGAAATCCAAATATATGTGTGACTGCACCCGGGTGGGAGCATCCTTGCTCAACCCCTCCATGCTATGGCGTGGAGAAGTAACAAGGGGCTTCATCTCCCTAAATGCCCATGCAGTGAGAAAAATCCCCTTGTCCTATAGACGCCCAAAAAATTCACATTAATTTATAGCAGAAACCAGAAAATTCATTACAGAGAGAGATACCTACCCAGTGGTGGCGAGCCCTTTGGATCCAAATATATCCAAGCAAATTTAGGGAGAAATTCTTACCCATCACCCTGCATCGAGGCTTCGATTTTTCCATGAGATCCAATAGGGCTTCGCAACAAATGGCAGAATCTTCCGTGTTCGATCCGTTCCTCCATTTCCACCTTAGATAGCATGGGCCTCCTGCCCCCACTACAGTCGTTGACCCGTCCACCCTAATCCTCATAGCCTCATTCCTGCTGGCGAGAGGCTGAAATTTGATGTCCTTTGCAAACACTAACCAACTGTGCCCAGAATCTGAGGATGGGAGCAGTGACCCCAAAGCTATCCTGAATCCTAAGAATGTGGATGACTATCGGCGATCGAAAGACAAAAACTGGCTTGACCTTGGTCTCATGTCTGTTGTGGATCACCTCTCAGCCCAAGGTCAGGGAGAAACCTTTCTTGTGACCCAGATCCATAGTAAACACGGTGCCCACCCTTCCTGGTGCGCATTCCAGAGGAGCGGCCCTAACGCCAACATCTAGCACAAGCCTGCAAACCCTTGCATTCCTGCTCTCTATTTTTTATTCTCTGCACACCTTTGTTTCTCTAATAATCTATAATAATTTCACTATATATGTATATATATAACTGTTTTTTTTGTTTAATAAAATATTTATACCTAAATTATTGATAAAATATTTCAGGATACCCAAATTAAAAACTTTAAATTTATTGAAGACATACCTATTTTTTAAATTTAAAGAATTTTTATAATGTGGGATTGTGAAAGGTGTTAATTACCTTGCTTGGTTGCTTATGCATGTGGAGGTGAATCAAGTTCTTGACCAAAGCAACATGTGGATTTGAACGATTTTTTAATGCAAAGGTTCATCCTTAATTGTGTTGTTGGAAATTAATTCCAACTGCTGAAGTCAATCAACAGTAATTGTAGAAGTGAGAGAACAACGGCACATTGAAGCCTAAGCAAAGGCGGTTGCCACTTACTTAAATGCAATTGCAAAAGGATTGGAAAGCCAACATAGGTGCAATACAGAGCAGATAAGATTAGACCCCTTTGATATTTTATCTAAGGTGGTAGCCGATTTCTTAAGAGCAGAGTTTAATGTTCAGACTCAAAGTCTCGCCAACATTGCAGAGCTTTGATTACAGGTTGAATCAGGCTTTAAATCCTTACCAATTTGATCGGTGGAGTTAATGAATGAGACGGTAATCGCAAGATACACTTGTAGTGTCTTGTTGATGTGGCGAGTTCCACAAGCGAAACGGTTCACATATATTTCACAACAGAAATGTTTTAAAGTTCAAGTGTCTTGTTGATGTTGGAGGTCCGATGCGATTGTCGCAATCGGAGGTATCACATAAGTAATACCACAGCCTTTTCTGTTTTGGGTTGATGCGATGAGTTATATCGCATGTTATATTACAATCTCCCTCCACCGCAAGCCGGGGTCCGCGGGTGGTCCCACAGACCACACGGCAGTATATTGAACAGTCGCAAGTAAGACAATCAGGGGCTCATTGTATTATGGCTCGATTGCATTAACCAAATGCTGACATGATGTTTTATTATGCCGGAGTATAATGGTTTATCGCGTCCATTGCATAATCGGAGATCGGAGGCCTTTGTTTATTTGGCCCGATTGCAAATGGCGGACCCGACGTATTTTATACGACGGAGTTTGTTTGTCCATCGAGTCCGCCTTGCCAATCGCAATTGGAATTTTATCCGATGGACCATTTTATTTTGTGTGAAGTCCGGACCTGATCCTTCAATAAAGCGAATTTAAATCTTGGTTCATCGCATCCGGTTTGCAATCGCAATCAGAAGTTTTAGTTGGTTGTTTGTTTTTTGTTTTAGGCACGGACCCGATGCATTAGAGATTTAAGTTTTATTTTATTTTATTATGTGTGGCATATCAAAGAAAAGGCCCGAGAGCCTGTAATTTAGTTGTTTTTGTTATTACATAGAACAGTGAATGAAAATGCACAGCAGTGCCAGAAAAGAAATTACAGCAGTGTTATTAGTGAGAGATAGAGTGTGTTTGTTTTTACACAGATAGTGAAGTCTGTTCTGAGCACTACGTTTGTAGCAGTCCAGATTTGTAACAGTTTGTTTTAAAAGTTAATGAAATAATTTTTTTCAAGTGCAAACTCTATCTCCTGAGAGTGAAATTTTTTATTTCTCTTTGTTAAAGAGGAGAGTATTAATCTCTCCAATTGTTTTCTGGAATTTTCAAAAATTTCAACATGGTATCAGAGCTAGTCCAGGCTCTTTGAAGGTCAAAGAAGCTGAAGGAAATGATTTCTTTGTTGCAGCAACTTCTCTAGCAGTGTGAAGACTCAGCCAAAAAGAATTCAAGGTATTTCTCTATACAGTTTATTGTGTTACTGTTGCAGAACAGTCAGTCATTTGAAATACACAGTCAAGTGTTTTGAATCATAGTTAAGAGTGTAGAATGGCTAGAGCCAGCACTGGTATGGGTATGGGAAATATCCACCTCCCACTATTTAATGGAAAAAATTATGACTACTGGTCAATAACTATGAGAGCTTTCTTTGTCTCCCAAGACTTATGGGAATTTGTTGAGGATGGCTTTGAAGAGCCAGAAAATGAAGAAGATTTTGAAGATTTAACTCAAGCAGAGAAACAGTTGCTGAAAAGCATTAGGAAGAAAGACTCCAAGGCTCTCTTATTATTGTATCAAGAAGTGCATGAGAGTGTGTTTCCGAGGATAGAAGCAGCCAAGAAATCCAAAGAAGCATGGGAAACTCTCAAGATAGCCTATCAAGGCATGGAAAAAGTGAAGACAACAAAAATTTAGTTGTTGAGGAGAGACTTTGAAACTCTCTATATGAAAGAGTCAGATACTATTGACTCATTCTTCACTCATGTAATTGGAATGGTCACACAAATAAGATCTCATGGAGAGACTCTTGAAGACAAGAGGATTGTTGAAAAACTCTTAAGGAGTCTACCCTCAAGATTTGATGTGATTATCACCACCATAGAGGAGACTAAGGATCTCACAAAGTTTTCAGTGGATGAGCTACATGCATCACTGATGACCCATGAATAGAGATTGGGTAGGAGTGAAAATTGATCTCTTGAGCATGCCTTTAAGACCCATATGTCTTTCGGAAGAGGAAGAGGGCAAGGCAAAGGAAACAAAAGAGGAAGAGGTAGAAGCCAAAACAGAGGTGGAAGGAATAGTCCAGCAAATGCTCAGGGAAGGGGCAGCAATCCAAATCAGCATGAAGGCCAAGGCAGCAGCCAACAGAGTGGTCAGCAGAATGCTCAAGGACAAAGGTATGATAAATCCAATGTCAAATGTCACTATTGTAAAAAATATGGTCATTATGGTAACGAATGTAGAAAGAAGCAGCATGATATGGGAAGTAGAACTAGTGCAAATTTCACTAGAGAAAATATCAGCCAAGATAATTTATTTTTAGCTTGTAATATGGCTGAAGAAAAGAATGAAGATTTATGGTTTCTAGACTCTGGTTGTGGTAACCATATGACAGGAAACATAGCAATGTTTTCCATGTTAGATGAGAGTTTGAAGTCACAAGTCACACTAGGAACTGAGAGCAAAGTTTCTGTTATGGGAAAAGGGATTGTAAATGTTTTAACAAGGAGAGGTGCAAAGAAATCCATAGCAGATGCCTATTATGTTCCAGGAATGAAGTGTAACCTCTTAAGTATTGGACAACTTGTTCAAAAGGGGTATAATGTATTTTTTGAGGATGATGTTTGTACCATCATGGAAAAACCACCCAGCAAACAATGTATTGTTGAAGTGAAGATGACAAGGAACAGGATGTTCCCTCTCAGAATGAGAGCAGATTTGAAGAATGAAGAAGAGAAAGCAGTAGTGGCACAAAAGGCTTTCCAAAGCGAACCAAAAGATGATAATTGGTTGTGACACTTGAGATTTGGAAATCTCAACTTTGGATGTCTTAATCTGTTGAACGGAAAAGGAATGGTAAGAGGTCTACCATTGATAGAGAAACCAGACAGCCTTTGTGAAGGTTGTATCTTGGGGAAACAACACAGAGAAAGTTTTCCTTCCGAGAAAAGCATAAGGGCGAAGGCACCCTTAGAGATTGTCCACTCAGATTTGTGTGGACCAATGCAAACTCCATCGCTTGCAAGCAGCCACTACATCTTAACATTCATAGATGATTTTACAAGAAAAACTAGGGTTTACTTTTTGAAAAACAAAAGTGAAGTGTTTGAAAAATTTTGCAATTTCAAAGCACTTGTGGAAAACCAAAGTGGGCTGCATATCAAAGTCCTAAGGACTGACAAAGGAGGTGAGTATATCTCTAAATATTTCCTACGTTTTTTTAGAGAAAATGGTATTCATAAGGAGTTTACAACTAGATATACTTCGCAGCAAAATGGAGTAGCCGAAAGGAAGAATAGAACCATAATGGACATGGCAAGGAGTATGTTAAAGGAAAAGCATTTTCCTAATGATTATTGGGCTGAAGCTGTACATTGTGCAATGTACATTCTAAATAGATGCAATACAAAAGCAGTTATGAACAAAGTGCCGAAAGAGGCATGGAGTGGCACAAAGCAAGGTGTCACACACATGAAGGTATTCGGATGTGTGGCTTATGCACACATACTGGATCAGCTAAGGAGGAAGTTGGATAGCAAGGGGGAGAAATGTATTTTCATTGGATATAGTGAGGAATCCAAGGCTTATAGGTTGTATAACCCATCCACCAAGAATTTTATTGTGAGCAGAGATGTTCAGTTTATTGAAGAGGAAGCTTGGGATGGAAGCATAGAGAAAATAGTGAATGTTAAACACTGTTTATCTCATGATGAAAATAATGATGAGTTGGCTAAAATACATCCCCAATCAGTAGCACCAACACAAGAGCAGTAATGCACACCCTTGAGGAGAAATGAAAGTTCTTCTCGAAGCACACCATAAGGAGGAAATTCAAGTGCTTCTTCAAGCATTTGTACATCTAATGAAAAATGTAAGAAGTTCAGAAATTTAAAAGACATATATGAGAAAGATATAGCAAATGAAGGTATCAATTCTTTGTTTTCTTTATATTTTCATCTTGATGATCCTATTCATTTCAAAGAATCTATCAAGGATAATAAATGGATAGAAGCTATGGATGAGGAGATTAATGCCATAGAAAGAAAGAAGACTTGGGATTTGGTTGAACTCCCAAAAGGTAAATATGTCATTGGATTTAAATGGGTCTACAAGACCAAGAGTAATGGTAAAGGAAAAATAGAGAGACATGAGGCTAGACTTGTTGTCAAGGGTTATAACCAGAAGCATGGAATAGATTATGAGGAAACTTTCGCACCGGTTTCTAGAATGGAAACCATGAGAGCAGTGCTGTCCATAGTAGCGCAAAAAAAGTGGAAAGTTTACCAAATGGATGTGAAGTCAACATTCCTAAATGGAGTGTTAATGGAAGAGGTTTACATTGAACAACTTCTCGGCTATGAAAAGAAAGGCCAAGAGCACAAAGTGTGCAAGTTGAAGAAAGCTCTTTATGGGCTAAAGCAAGCGCCAAGAGCGTGGTACAGTAGGATAGATTCCTATCTACTAGAAAATGGATTTGAAAAGTGTGAGGGAGAACCCACCCTCTACATCAAATAAAAATATGGAAAAATATTGATTATAGTTTTGTATGTTGATGATGTTATTTTCACAGGTAATGATGATTACCTTATTGAAAATTTTAAAACAGTCATGAAAGAAGAATTTGAAATTACTGACATGGGTTTGTTGAAATACTTCTTAGGAATAGAAGTAGAACAAGATGAAAATGAGATTTTTATCTCACAAGCAAAGTATGTTAATGAGGTGCTTGAAAGATTTATCATGCAGGAAAGCAAAGCAGCAAACACTCCCACAGTGATGGGATTAAAACTCAGCAGAGAGGACAACAACAAGGATTTTGATCATAGATTATACAAAAGCATAGTTGGCAGCCTTATGTATTTGACTGCAACTAGGTCGGACATAATGCATGCTGTTAGTTTGATTTCCAGATTCATGGAAAAGCAAAAGGATGCACATTGGCAGGCAGAAAAAAGAATTCTGAGGTATGTTAAAGGTACAAAAAGGTTTGGTATTTTATATATTGCTTCAGAATGTTCAGATTTAGTTGGATACACTGACAGTGATTGGGCTAGAAGTGTAGATGATCGGAAGAGCACTTCCGGTTATGTTTTTCACATGGGTTCAAGAGCCATTTCATGGGATTCTAAAAAGCAGCCTATTGTGGCGTTGTCTACAGCAGAGGCAGATTATGTGGCAGCTACAGCAGCAGCGTGTCAAGAAATTTGGATGAGAAAAATGTTGAGAAGTTTATGCCAAGAACAGGTAAAAGGGACAGTGGTTTATTATGACAATATCTCAGCTATTTCATTGTCAAAGAATTAAGTTTTTCATAAAAGGACAAAGCACATTGACAAAAAATTTCACTTCATACGTGAATTGGTTAATAATGGTGAGATAGTTTTGCAACATTACAGAACAGAGGATCAATTTGCAGATATCCTCACAAAGCCACTTGCACAGAAAAGCTTTGAACATTTAAGGAAATGACTGGGTATGCAGAAAAACCCAGCAGTTGAAATTAAGGGGGAGTGTTGGAAATTAATTCCAACTGCTGAAGTCAATCAACAGTAATTGCAAAAGTGAGAGAACAGCGGCACATTGAAGCCTAAGCAAAGGCGGTTGCCACTTACTTAAATGCAATTGAAAAAGGATTGGAAATCCAGCATAGGTGCAGTACAGAGCAGATAAGATTAGACCCCTTTGATATTTAATCTAAGGCAGTAGCCGATTTCTTAAGAGCAGAGTTTAATGTTTAGACTCAAAGTCTCGCCAGCAGCACAACGCTTTGATTACAGGTTGAATCAGGCTTTAAAGCCTTACGAATTTAATCATCGAAGTTAATGAATGAGGCGGTAGTTGCAAGATACACTTGTAGTGTCTTGTTGATGTGGCGAGTTCCGCAAGTGGAACGGTTCACATATATTTCACAGCAGAAATGTTTTAAAGTTCAAGTGTCTTGTTGATGTTGGAGGTTCGATGCGATCATCGCAATCGAAGGTATCACATAAGTAATATCACAACCTTTTTTGTTTTGGGCCGATGCGATGAGTTATATCGCATGTTATATTACATTCACCCTCCACCGCAAGCCGAGGTCCGCGGGTGGTACCACAGACCACGCGGCAGTCTATTGAACAGTCGTAAGTAAGACAATCAAGGGTTCATTATATTATGGCCCGATTGCATTAACCAAATGCGGACCCAATGTTTTATTATACCAGAGTAAAATGGTTTATCGCGTCCATTACATAATCGGAGATCGGAGGCCTTTGTTTATTTGGCCCGATTGCAAATGGTGGACTCGACGTATTTTATACAGCGGAGTTTGTTTGTTCATCGCGTCCACCTTGCCAATCACAATCGAAATTTTTTCCGATGGACCATTTTATTTTGTGTTAAGTCTGGATCCGATCCTTCAATAAAGCGAATTTAAATCTTGGTTCATCGCATCCGGTTTGCAATCGCAATCGGAAGTTTTAGTTGGTCGTTTGTTTTTTGTTTTAGGCACGGACCCGATGCATTATAGATTTAAGTTTTATTTTATTTTATTATGCACGGCATATAAAAGAAAAGGCCCGAGAGCCTGTAATGTAGTTTTTTTTTTTATTACACAGAACAGTGAATGAAAACGCACAGCAGTGCAGGAAAATAAATTACAGCAGTGTTATTAGTGAGAGATAGAGTGTGTTTGTTTTTACACAGACAGTGAAGTCTATTTTGAGCATTGCGTTTGTAGCAGTCCAGATTTGTAACAGTTTGTTTTAAAGGTTAATGAAATAATTTTTTTCAAGTGGAAACTTTGTCTCTTGAGAGTGAAATTTTTTATTTCTCTATGTTAAAGAGGAGAGTATTACTCTCTCCAATTGTTGTTCTGGAATTTTCAGAAATTTCAACATGTGTGATATTATTTAACAAGGTAGTCCAAATGTTATATGTTTTATTTTTCATTCAAAAGATTTTCAACATGGATATAAATAAGAGTATTCTAGAGGCGATTCAACTCAATGCATGTGATTTTATGTGCAAATGCATTATGGAGGAGTGTCGAAGAATGGATATAAATAAGAGTCTTCTAAAATCCATTCAACTCAATGCATGTGATTTTATGTACACATCCATTATGGAGGAATTCCAAAAGATAGCAAAGCCAGAACAAGGTTATCCACAAATATTCATTAGATTTCAAACCCTAACAATTAAGAAAATAAAACTCTTGAAAAAAACAAAAAGACAAACTTTCCAATATTTCCTTTACAACATATGATACAATTACTAATTATTACTAATTAATAATAATATACCACCTTTATCTCTAGCCTTCTATACTATAGCCTTTCAACCGGATTACATGAGCATTCACTTCTCATGTAATTTGACAACAATATGTTTAAAGTGTAAGTACAATCACTTTCTTTGTACTTTGATTTTGTACATTCTCACGATTGAATGACAACACCACAACTGAAAGATCTCACCATATCCATTTGAAATACCAAATATGGGATTGAATTCGCCCATTAAATCTTTGTAAGGCCTCGGCCACGATAATTTTAAGCCACGTGTACCTAAAATATTTTAACAGACATGTAGGACAGATTCGGGACAATATAGGCGAAGAGTAATTAATAACAGCAAGACGTTAGCCTACCACCCAACATAGTGCTAAAAAATTAGGGTATGGCATCCTCTCACTCTACTCCTACAATAAAATTTTAAGAAATTAAAAAATATATATATATATATTTTTGTTTAATTTAATTTAAAGAAAAAAAATTTAAAAAATATAATATGAAATTTATCTATCAATATAAATTTTATATGTTTCTCCTAAAACTAATAATAATTTAAAGAAAATTATAATGTAATAATTTTTTATGATTTTCAAAATTTTAATAAAATAATTATCAACTATTTAAGCGTATTTATTTGAAAACAACTTTCCTACCTGCCTATGTGTACTATTGCTGATCGTCAGATGTCATGTTAGATGATTGAAGAAATCTGAGCCATAGATATGAAACAGTTAAAAAAATAAACATAACCAAAAACCTTAATATGGAATTTCCAACATTAATCAGTCAGTCATTTGCTGCAAAGCCGCATTTGCTGCAGAGAAGGGGCAGCTGGAAGAATGAGGAGAGAGAGCTGCAGCCCCAGTTGGAACAAGCATCAAGATGGGTAGTTATTAGTTTGTTCTGGTAGTTTTCAGATTGTCTTTTAAATGTCTTTCTTTTATTCATTCTTATCTATCTCATCTGTTGTTGTCTGTTACAGTGAAGAACTAAAGAAACTTGCTGCTGAGTGAGTGCTGCTGACTACTGCCTCTGTTCCAGTTTGCCTGTGAGTGTTGCTGACTGTTGTAGTCTATTCCAGTTTGCTTCTACTGCTGGTCAATGTTGTTATGTATGGCGTTCATAACCCGTTCAATCTGCATATGGCGGTCAGTGTCCATCCTTTATGGTAGCTAAAATTTGGGCACAGTAATCTTGCTTTTCGCTTATTCCGTTTAGTTTATGATTCTGTCTGTAGAGATATGTTTTTGTTTAAGGGCTTGCAGAGGTTATACTACTGTTTATTTTGAACCATTAGCAGATTTTCTGAAAAAATCTTTCTTGAAAGTCTCTGTTTGGTGTGTTGCATTTTGGGGCTGCAAATGATCTGTTCGATCCTTTTTTACAGTCGAGTACATTCAACACCTTTTGTTCTGTAAAAAATTGTGTTTGAACATGTTAAAATAATGGCCATATTTACTTGCAGACTTCAATTTCATTGAGAATTGATTGCCCTATACCAACAAAACAACCTCTATTTTCCTATGTTTATGCTTAATAGAGGGGTCAAAGCAGTTCGTGTCCATCGGTAGTAGATAATAGTCCACTGCATCTCTATTCATGGTTTCAACATTCAGTTTGCAATATAGATTGTACAGTTTTAGAAACGTTAGGAACGAGATGAGCCGGATCATATCCCTCATTCTACTTAGTTTCATTCCCTTGTAACGATGGGTATTCCAGAGTCCGAATTCAGGGCAGTGGATGAGCTCATCGACCTTATCTATCACCAAAATTTCAGGCTACCCGAGACAAGCACCAACGAGACACACTTGACTAATGGCTGAGTCTCATCCATGCTTGCCCCCTCTAACTACACTACAAAAGTGAAATAGATATCCCATCCAATGGAAAACTTGAAAAAGCTCTAGGCTACATTAAACTCAAAAAAATGATTTACCATACCAGTAGCTTAATGCAAAGACTCATAATTTATAGTTGAAATGCTGAAAATTTGTAACATAAATCTCTATCCTACAAAATTAAGCCAGTACAAAGGGGTTACCTGTAGTCGGTGATTGCCTCCAAATATTTTAATGCTGAAAACATGCTCATTGTCATCCAGTATTTCTAATATTTCTGTGATTGTTGTAGCTGGCAGGCCAGATTTGACATTAACATTTCTTATGCTTCCTACTGTTACACCGGCCCTCACACTGCAGCTATGAACAAACGGTTTGTACTTTTGTGGTTGGTCAAATGTTCTCACTATCGACCAAACCTGCAGATAACACACAACTTGAGTGTCTCACATCAGAATGAACACATGACCATTACAAAGACAAATAAACTACCAACTAAGATGCGGAAATGCTAGATATAAATAGTTCAAGTCACAGTACAATGAGAAGAGGTTTTCCTTTGAGTGCCACTTTTATAGTTCGGTAAACCTGATATAAGACAGCTTGTCTTACTTATGCTTAAGTCTTAAGTCTATGTTTGGTCTGTTGCATTTTGGGGCTGCAAATCATCTGTTTGATCCTTTTTTACAGTCGAGTACTCAGCACCTGTTGTTCTGTATAAAATTGTGTTTGCACATGTTAAAATCATGGCCATATTTACTTGCAGACTTCAATTTCATTGAGAATTGATTGCCCTGTACCAACAAAACAACCTCTATTTTCCTATGTCTCCACCTTTCTGTTGAATTTTCTGAGTATGTTGTAGGCTTTATAGAAGGAGAAGTTGCTCAAAACCTCCCAAATTTTTGTAAGAATTTCTTTCAATTCCATGTCCTTGTGTAACTTCTTGATTCATTGGACCAAACAGTTGTTAGTTCTAGGGATACTATCACTATCTGAAGTATGTGGCAGTTTATATTTAGAGTTTACTATAGTTTTAAACAAGTGTAATGTTAATCTCTTTAGAAGTAGTTGAACTCTGAGAAAATCAACTGATTTTATTTGGAGCAGTACCATATAACCGTAAACCAGATTGAATAAGTGGTCAATAGGCTGGCCATGCTGTAGAGGAGGACATCAATCCACCTCCAACTGAACTAAGTATGTGGCTATGGGTCTCCTGCTCAAAGTATTTGCTGGAATCTGGATTATATTTATGGTGTTTTCTCATGCTAGTTCAAGGGATATAACTTTTAAAAATGGCCATCTTGTTCTAATCTTGATCTGTCATATCTTTAATGCGTTAACTATAGAGGAAAACTCCCGTTGTTATCGATCAATTTGTGGTGGTAGGCTTTCTATTTTCTCTTTTATTTCCTTGAGATTAAATAATTTGTAGTATACATTCCCTTTGGTATGATCATTCTGCTAATATCCACTATCGTATTTATAAGATACAATGTTGATCTTATACTCCGTCTGTCGAAGAAATAGTATAATCAATGCAACCAGAAGAACAAGTAATGGTAAAAAAAAGAGCAAATTCGATTTTTTTTGGAGATTAATTGACACAATTATATAATCAATGAAATTAAAAACATCATGAATCTAAGTGGAGTGGAATTGGATTCCATCCTTTAAATAATCATAGCTAGGTAAGTGGAAGCGGAGTTATAAATAGGCCTGACAGGTCAAATTATATAAATGGCCTTTTTCCTTAAAAAAATGGTGGATCAAAACCTCCCAAATTTTTGTGGAGAGCCCTATTCGGTGAGGGACTTTGGAATATGATTATAAAAGGAAAATATATTACCCACCTATCGGTGGGTGGTGGCCTGGATTAGAAGTCATGCAAAAAAAACCTGATGAAAAATCCTACATTGTTTGGAATCTCTCACTGCTTCATTCCCTTTCCTCTTCAAATGGAAAATCAGAGATGGCAAGCAGGTGGTACTTGGGAAAGACACATTCATAGGTAGTGCCCAAGTATACAACTTCTTCACTGATTTAATTAGTTGTCTACATGCAAAATGACTATTCCATCTGCAGGGTATTAAAACAGGGGATCCATATCCATCCTCCAAGAACTATTGACTTGGGAGAACCTCCAAAAAAAAGGATTCATTGGACCAAACAACACTATCTGAAGTATGTGGCAGTTTAGATTTATAGTTTACTATAGTTTTAAACAAGTGTAATGTTAATCTCTTTAAAAGTAGTTGAACTCTGAGAAAATCACAAAGCCCACAATAACATTTATACATATGTATTTTGGCCAACTCAGACCTGGCTAATATAAAATATTAAATTAAAACACTTATTAGTCAAAAATCCAAGGCATATATGAGTGAAAAAAAAGATTCAGTTTATTAAGCAACTATCAAAAAGTTAAAATCAACTGATTTTATTTGGAGAAGTACCATTCTCAAATAACAATTACGTCTCAGTTTGGTGTGTTGCATTTTGGTGCTGAAAATCATCTGTTTCATCCTTTTTCATAGTCGAGTACATTTAGCACCTGTTGTTCTGTATAAACTTGTGTTTGCACATGTTAAAATCATGGCACTTGAATAATGTTCAAGGTGCAGAATTACCAAGTGCATTGAGTTTGGATTGAATAATCATTACACTAACTACTTTAATTTATATATAAAAAATCAAAGTAAATATCGTGAGACCTATTCATAACTTCCCATTTCAGGGAACCTGCAATGGAGGTAATCCGTTTCTATTGAGAATTTCTGTTGTAAGGAATGCAAGATTTGGAACCTTAAAATCAGCTTTAAAAAATGGCCATCTTGTTCTAATCTTGATCTGTCATATATTTAATGCGTTAACTATAGTGGAAAAGTCTTGTTGTTATCGATCAAGTTGTGGGGGCAGGATTTCTATTTTCTCTTTTATTTCCTTGAGATTTGTAGTATACATTCCCTTTGGTATGATCATTCTTCTAAGCTCCACTATCGTATTTAAAAGATACAATGTTGAGCTTATACTCCGTCTGTCGAAGAAATAGTATAATCAATGCAACCAGAAGAACAAGTAATGGTAAAAAAAAGAGCAAATTCGATTTTTTCTGGAGATTAATTGACACAATTATATAATCAAAGAAAGTCAAAACATCATGAATCTAAGTGGAGTGGAATTGGATTCCATCCTTTAAATAATCATAGCTAGCTAAGTGGAAGCAGAGTTATAAATAGACTTGACAGGTCAAATTATATAAATGGCCTTTTTCCTTAAAAAAATGGTGGATCAAAACCTCCCAAATTTTTGTGGAGAGCCCTATTCGGTGAGGGACTTTGGAGTCTGATTATAAAAGGAAAATATATTACCCACCTATCGGTGGGTGGTGGCCTGGATTATAAGTCATGCAAAAAAAACATGATGAAAAAGCCTACATTGTTTGGAATCTCTCACTGCTTCATTCCCTTTCCTCTTCAAATGGAAAATCAGAGATGACAAGTAGGTGGTACTTGGGAAAGACACATTCATAGGCAGTGCCCGAGTCTACAACTTCTTCACTGATTTAATTATTTGTCTACATGCAAAAGGACTATTCCACCTGCAGGGTATTAAAACAGGGGATCCATATCTGTCCTCCAAGAACTATTGACTTGGGAGAACCTCAAAAAAAAGGGATTCATTGGACCAAACAACACTATCCGAAGTATGTGGCAGTTTAGATTTACAGTTTACTATAGTTCTAAACAAGTGTAATGTTAATCTCTTTAAAAGTAGTTGAACTTTGAGAAAATCACAAAGGCCACAATAAAATTTATACATATGTCTTTTGGCCAACTCAGACCTGGCTAATATAAAATATTAAATTAAAACACTTATTAGTAAAAAATACAAGGCATATATGAGTCAAAACAAAGACCTAAGTTTTGTTTTCATTGTTTCAACATTTTATATGCCAAATTCAAAAAATAAGGTATCATTTTAAAATATGGCTTTAACATTATCTTTATTAGAGCTTACGATTTGGATTAAGTTTTAGGTTATCCTTAAGGTCCATTGTTATTTGAATTACTTAATTTAAATTTTATTTTGAGACTTTGAATAATAATTACAGTTTCATATTAATAAACTAAAGAAATATTATTTTCCTATGTATTGTACAACATTCTTTCTAACACCATCAACATTTTTATGATTTAGTTTTTTATATTCAACATAATCATTAGTTTTAACTTAACTAATATTTATATACAAATTATCCATAATTTTTATATATTAAAATTTAGATTAATTTACAAAAACTAACTTTCCAAGAAATAACTATAGCTTCATCCATGATTTTCAGGAAAAACATTAGTTTTACATATAGGCATATTTTTTTCAATCACAGACATTATTAATTTTTAACTTACATCTACCTAATAATGGTGCACTTCGGCTCTCTTTAACTTCTCATGTAGTTCTATATGAATCATAATTATACATCTAACTGCAAACAACATATAAACAATTTTAATTATTCTTTTATCTTCATTTTCAGAAAATGGCAACAAATCTTACTCAAAATTCTATTTCCTCCATGCTCTCGGGGAAAAGTCATATTCAACCATTTTTACAAATCGTTGAACTTGAATGTATTACATCAATGCAAAGTTCAACAGTACGATACCGCACTTCCATCTCTGATGGCACACATATGAAGTGCCTTATGCTTCCAATAACTTACAATGACCTCATTGAAAGAAGCTTGCTTCAGAAAGGTTCAATTATACATGTTAAAAATTGGACTACGTCAACTATTGGTCCATCAATGTAAGTTTGTTACAAAATTCTTATTTCAACTTTACATATTTCCTTCATATCACTTTTCACTCTAACAATTTTTCTTATTACTATCATTTACCATGTAGGTCTATAACGCTACTAGACTTTGAAATCTGTACTACATCTGCACCTTTATTTGGTATTCTAAAAAATCTGAGTATCCCAATCACTTCTCAAGAAGAAGATCCGTCGTCATCGAAACAACAACCTTTGTCGAAAAAGGTACTGCACTGTTTCATACATTCCTCCTGCATCCATTACACCAGTCCAAATTCCAATCAAAGCAATAAACCCTTACCATTGAAACTGGTGCATAAAAGGATATGTTCAAAGAAAGAAACCTCTTCGACAATTTCAAAATCAATATGGTCCTGGTAAAATTTTTGGCTTCGACCTCTACGATGCAGAAGGTGGGGAAATACACATTACATGTTTCAAAAATGTTGCCGATTCTTTCTTTGATAAAATCCAAGTTGGAAATATGTACATTGTCTCAAAAGGCAATGTGAAAATGGCTAATAAACAATACAACCACTTAAACAATGAGTGGGAAATTTTGTTAAATGCTACATCTACTGTTGATCATGTTGCCAATGAAAGAAGACTCAACCCAACGGTGCATTTCAATATAAAATAAATCAATGATATCAGAACAACAAACGTCAACTCCATTGTCGATGTTCTTGGTATTGTTACTAGCATTTCCCATCCATGCACCATACATAGAAAAGACGGCTCAGAAATTACGAAACAAACAGTAAATCTTCAAGACATGTCTGGATATAACATGGATGCAATCTTTTGGGGAGACAATTTTCATGGAGTATCAAAAGAAATTTCCAACTTATGTGCTACAGGAAATAATCCCATCATAGAAATCAAGTCCGCTCTTGTTGCTGAATTTAATGGGAAAAATGTCGGTACTACAACAAGATCGATTATTCTTCTAGATCCTGACATGGAAGAGGCTAATATCCTAAATTCATGGTTTAGAAAAGAAGGTTCCACTACAATTTCTACACCACTGACAAAAAAATATTCACCCTATTTTGGCCATCAACCCAAGAAAATAACTATTGCAGATATTTACAATATCGACCCCTCAGATATACCTGCATTCTACCAAGTCAAGGGGACAATAAAAAAAGTATACATGGAAAATTTGTACTACCTATCATGCCCATATATTGTTGATAAGAAAAAATGCATGAAGAAACTTATTCCAAAGAATGCAAAGACATGGTATTTCCCTAAATGCAACACCGAAGTAACTGACTGTGATTACAAATACTTACTAAAGATAGATGTACAAGATCACACTGGTCAGTTTCTTTCAACAGTTGATTTTGAAGACGTAGCGTCTACAATTCTTGGATTTAATGCAAAGGACTTCTATTTTTTATCCGAGGATCCTGATGTAATAAAGGAAATTGTCTCCAAAGCACTGTGGACAGACCACATCTTCACACTATCAGTGAAGACAGAAAAATTTAGAGACATACCATGCTTGAAATGTGTTATCATCAAAGAAGAGAGCTTGCAATTCTCAATAGAATGCAACAACATCCTTCAAGAAATCAATAAATTCTCAATATCATAGATAAATATGATTACAAGTACTCTTTCCTTATTTATAATTTTTATTATCTTATTTTAAAAATACGTTTATAAACAATATTCTTTCATATTCCTTTGCAAACATATCTCTTACTCTTTACTCATATATCTTCCAACAAAACATCTAATTGTATATAATTTCATTGAAAGTAATTCACAATACTTTAACTTTTTCCCTATTAACAAATCAACCAACTTTACACATTACATATCCAATTACATTCATATACATCTTTAAAATACTTAAATATAATCTCAAACATATTGTTATCAACTCGTTACACATCTTATTATCTTCCTCTACAGCTAAAAATTAATAAAACTTCATTTCAAACACATTGTTCTAATAATATTTTAACAAAAATAAATTGTAAACTTCAATTTATTTTTTCCCCTTCCATAAATTAACATGGTTGTTGTCTTCCCAACTAACATTGTCACTCCATCTCTCTTTCCTGTAGGTGCGTTAACTTGTCGGAATGTCTACTACTTCTAATGATGAACGCGCGCAGATACTATGCAGCAAATAAACAACAAATAAATTCACGTCGCCGTGCAGCTTATCATTCTAAAAAATCCCTCAAAGATTCTGAAACAAACAAAAGGAAAAAGATAAGTCAAAACTTATCGTCAACAACATACGATGGAAATTCACAATTACCATCAAACGATTCTCACTCCTAAAGCAATTCTCTTTCCCAATTTACAAATCGACCATCTTCTCAGCAAACCACTCTACCAAATTCATCCAAAGTTCATTCGCCATTAGCCTCCATTCCACATGCTTTCAACGACGCTCATAATAATGATGCTCAAACAAATTCATCCATACCTCATTCAACCCCTCCATTCATTACACATGCTTTCAACAACATTCATACTAATGATTCACAACATGAATTCCATGCAAGAATTTATAGGCTTGCACCTAAATCACCATGCTCCATTTGTCTTGAATTCTATCCTGGAATCCATATCCGCATGTCGAACCAAATCTATTGTTGCTATAGATGCATGTCTGAAAAACATTCACTGTTTCTCATTATCAAACAACATGGACCCTGGTCCTCAACCACCTGTCCTGGCTGCTCTTTCACAAATAGAAGAATTGCTTATTGCTAGGGTTAACACTATCCTCCAAGTAACACATGCACGTGGTGGCCAATATAAATACACTGGCCACACAATTTGCTTTCCGCGAGACATTACAGAAATAGCATGCATGTTGTCACGACATGTTGAAGACTTGGATATTTTAACCATTTCTCATCAAAGTAATGACCGTCAAGCTTATGACTGCATTGTAAGTAGACATCGAGTTCTCGCCGAATTAGAATATAAATTGAGAAATGATCCTTACTATAGGAATGCTTGCATTTATAACAATGCACTATCATCCTTACCAGAACTCCCAATCGATATCTCCTCATCCCTTCACCATTCCAATACCACAGATCCAACTTCTCAACTGTCAATCGAACCACCAATTTTCCCGACTGAAGATCCCGTAGACCAATACCCACACCATACATCATCATTCATTCCCACTATACCTAATAGAAATACAGAAATCCAAGAAATACAGCATTATTTACATTCATACAACCACCATTCTACTACTACAATCCAATGGCCACCAATAAGCTTATCCCCAATCAATGAATACAACACAGAAGGTCTACTCTCTATGGCTTTCCCAACGCTATTCCCCATAGGAGCTGCACTACCTAATCAACCAAGAATAAAGATAGTGCAGTTACATGAATACGCACTTCATCTTCTGCATTACCACGATAACAGATTTGGCAAGCACCCTCGCTTCCGCTACTACATATACAATCTGATGATGTGTCATCGTAGTCAAGCAACAGCATCCTTCTTTGTAAAAAAAAACATTGGAGATGGATTCCCAACATCAATCCAAGAATTGAACATCCGATTACAACAATTTCCAGATGAAAAATTGGCAGAACAAGTGATGCGCTTCGGTAGCTCTCTACGTGGCACAAGATCTTTTTGGCACAAAGCTAAAAATGAACTGACAGACATGATATCTCAACTCGGTTTCCCAACATTTTTCTTCAAATTAAGTGCAGCTGATACAAAATGGCCTAATCTTCATGCAATCATGCCAGGAATTCCACCTCCTGATGTTGCAATACAACACAAATGGAGAAATGATAACATTATCTCTAACCCCCACTTAACATCGCTATATATGCACCACAGATTCACAATATTTTGTGAAGTTATATTGGAGAAACACTTGCAAACAAAAGACCACTGGTACAGGTATCTACTCTACCACATTACTTTCATAATTCTCTATAGATCAAGCTCCTTCTATTTCAAAATTTTCTAAAAAAAAGACATCCTTCGTAGGTATGAATGGCAACATAGAGGATCAGCGCACATCCATGGCTTCCTCTGGATACAAAATGCACCTGATATGGAGACGCTTAATTGGGATAACATAGAAGAAGTTGATCGTGCTAAACAATTCTTCGACAAATACATATCCGCTTGGAACCCTCGACTTTCTACAATTTCTAGCCAATCAATTTCTCAAACAAATGTAGAATACCCTTGCTTATTGTCTACGTCAGATATTCTTAGAAACAATCCTTTCAATGATTATGTCCAACTTATCAATTGCATTGAGAGACACTCAAAATGCACTGAAAACACATGCCTCGGGAAAAAAGGCTCCTCATTCAAATGCTGATATAAAGCACATTGGGAATTACATGAACATTCCTCCTTGTTCATTGATTCCAATGGCCAAAAAATATACACTCCCGCTCGCAATGATGATCGACTAAATACCCATAACCCTACCATCCTATCTATCTGGCGTGCGAACATTTATTTCCAACCAATACTCTCAATCCATGCTGTTCAGAAATATATTGTGAAATATGCATCCAAAGAAAAAAAGAAATCCGAAACATTCCATGACATGCTACGTAGAATTGTACTCGCATCACCCAATGTTGACGTAGCAACATTTGCATTTCAAAGATTCCTAGCAGAAACTCTTGTTGATCATGACATAGGAGCACAAGAAACCTATCATATGATACAGAAATTGCCACTAACATTGTGCAGTTTCTCCTTCTTCCCTTTAAATGTAAGCCAACAAATCTATATGCCCCTTCCAGAGAATAACACCACCACTCCTCCATCACCACACTTCATAGATACATACATCCATCGACCATCTCCCTTAGAATCTGCATCACTTATAGAAATAGCAAGATCATGGTCATATGATCCCCGTCATAAGACAAACAAATGGAAACAAAGACCCAAACAAGCAATTCTTCGTATCATACCACGCTATTCCTCAATACCATCAACCACCAACTCTTCTTATGCTGACTTATGTAGAGTTGAACTTATGCTTTACAAACCATTTCACCATATCGCGAGTGACATAGGAAATTCTGCTGAAGATTTTATCAGAAATTGGTAAGCATTTCATCCATTTTACAAGCCGTGGCATCAACACCGGACACTATCTGATATCGATCCTCCTGCAAATGATAACACAACTACTCAATAATTCCATCCTCCAGAAACCATGGACCTCAACGAATGGGAATTACTCTCTCAGTTGTACCCTACAGACGAACTGCTCATAAATGACATTAAAATGCTTGGTCTTCGTGGTTTTGATGAGAGCCATAACTGGAATTATACAACTATTCCATTGCATCTCCAAGAAACAGGCACACATTTCATTGAGAATAATCGCTCTGTCCATTGCATTATTCAAAAAATTACATATCCTTTAATGTGCCTTAGCTCATTATCTTCAATGCAAAAAAAAGCTCTGGATATTATTCGTGCTCACTCTAGTAAGAAGGATATCTTACCTGCTCTGTGAATGATAATACAAGGCACTGTTGGAACTAGGAAATCCCTTCTCATAAATTGCATCAGAGAAACGCTCATAGCACTTGCTGGTTCAGAACCTTCACCAATCATGCTCCTAGCCCCTACAAGTGTTGCAGCATTCAACATACAAGCATCGAAAATCCATTCTTCTCTCCACCTTCCAATAAAATATCTCACACCATTAGAAGGCAGTGCCCTTGCAAAATTTCAAGAAGAACTTAAGCATATTAGGTACATACTAATCGATGAAATGAGCTTCATTGGACCTAAGCTTCTTCACCAGGTTGATGAATGGCTTCGTGAGGCATTTCCATTAAAGATAAACTTACCATTTGGCGATTGTTCGATTATATTAGTTGGTGATCTCGGCCAGTTGCCACCCGTCCAAGACATACCACTATATGCAGGGACAAGTCATGGAACCGCATTGTGGAACACATTCACAATAGTCATCACATTGGACAAAATATTTTGTCAACAAGGTCAAAGAAATGCTCAAGTTATTTTTAGAAATGTCCTCCACAACATTAGAAATGCAAATCCAACAATTGAGGACTACAACATCCTTATGACGCGAACAGACTCTTTCTTGTCTGAAGATGAAATATAGTCTTTCCATGATTCTATACATCTATTTCCAAAAAACGCTCAAACATTGGACCATAAGAAGCAAATGATAAAATATTTAAACACTCCAGTTGCAAGATCAATCGCAGAAGATGACACCACATACTCTACATTCTCTTCAGACGAAGAGCAATTAGAGTGAATTGTATACCTTTGCAAAGGGCAGAAAGTAATGTTGACTTCCAACCTTTGGGTTTCTGCAGGGCTTGTTAATGGTTCCCTCGGGGAAATGATATCCATCTTCTACAAAGAATCAACTTCACCTCCAGAACTTCCAACATTTGTAGTAGTTGAATTTCCAAAATACATCGGTCCTTCTTAGGATGAAACAAACCCCACTCACTTGCCGATTCCTGCAATAAAAAGAAACGCTCGTACGCAAATTCCACTAAAAATGGCTTGGGATTTGACTATACATAAATCTCAAGGTATGAATCTGCCACAAGCAACGATAGACATTGGAAAAACTGAACGACAAGGCCTCACGTTCACAGCAATTTCAAGAGTCCCTTCACTACAGAATCTCCGAATTTTCCCTGTGTTCAGTTTCGACCATTTCATGAAAATGAAAGACAACAAAAATATTTCTCGCAGAAAACAAGCATAAGAATGTCTCCATTCAATATCTGCTACAGCCAAATAACTCCATTCCATATGTTAACATCTCTAAAAGGTTTCCACATATCATCAGCTCCATATTTATTTCATACCGTATCATTTCTACCTATTACCAAGAACATAATTTACTCATTATTAATACATAGTTTAAATTATTAAATTCGTTATATATTTCTTAACTATTTGCTTCTAACATTTTTTATCTTTTGACACAAAACACATTGATTCAAATATATCACAGCTACAACACCATTGCATTCCATATATAGCATCTCGTAAAGGTTTCGAAATATTATCAACTCCATAAAAATTTTAAGCACACAACATCTTCTACCTACTAACATTAACCTGATTTACTGATTATTAATACATGATTCAAAATAAACATTCTTGGTACAATGCTTACCTATTTGCATCTAAAAATTTCTTTCTTTTGAAACAGAATAGATGGACTGCCAGATATTGCAACTACATAACTACAGGGTAGAGATAGATGCAACAATTCATTCATTGCAGGAGATACAGAAAAGATTCATGCCAGTCCCAAATCCAAATGTGCCACTATACAAAGTGTGACCAACTATCGATTTATTACTTAAAATAAAATCTACTATCAAACGTATAATCCACATACACGAATGAGATAAATTGAGAAAAGCAAGAGCAGAATGGAAATCTAGAAATAGGCATCTGCGATTCCGAATAAATCTCCAATGGTGTTCATTTTTCCATTGATCGACCTACATCTACGACTGAACGTTTCCAATCACATATTATAGGTAACTTCAATTTCAATCAATATAATTTCTTTACAATATAATTCACACAAAACCTCATTGAAGTCAACTTGAACACAATATTCTACATTTTCAAATAAATATATATTCCTCTAATTTCTCAAAAAACAAAAATCTTTCCAGGTTCCTTACTACATCAGGATATCTCCTGCCTCTTCACCAACCTCAGCATCAATCATCCTCTTCATGATATACTTGTAATATTTCACAAAAAATACAATTTCATTGCAAAATACTAACATGCAATGTGCATTTCTACAATTGCACGCTCTGCAAAATTACATTTCAAACATTGTACATTCTTAAAATTTCATGTAATACAAATAAATTGCCAGATTTATTTAAAACTATGAAAATTCATTCTCCATTTCAAACATTATACATTCTATATACATATCTCCAATGACATTATAATATATCTTTCTTTTGAACTACGAAAATACAATGTCTATTTCAAACATTATACATTCTATATACATATACATATCAAAATAATTACAGCTCATCTCATTCTACCATCTTCCTTACGACGTTTCCTTTGTAATATTAGGTGCAATTGCTAGTTAATGCCATCTGGAAAGCATAACGTGATACAATTACAGAGTCTAGTGGCTTTGAAAACTAATATGAAAAGACCAGTTACCGAATATGTTCCATAAAAACCTTAGTTAATGTGAATAAAAACCTTAGTTAATGTGAGCACATTGTGTATATGCACATCACCTTTCAAAGAGAAAATAATAATATATGTATGGATCAACATGAGTGCTATCGGGGTTCGAATAAGCCTTAGACATTAAAGTATGATTGGGAGACGAGACATGCGACCCTTCTTGATATAAAAAAAAATATTTAGGGATATCCTTTGGACTAAGAATCAAATCCATATTTTACTTCTAGATATATAAACATATGTCTAGCAAATGCCTTGGTTGCATGTGATTAAGAAATAAATACACTATATTATAACAATCTTATAATTCCAATTGCAATTACATAATAAATCCCATGGTCAAGGAATAGTTTTACGACATGGTAAACTTGTTGACATGAGTTGAAATGTATGATGGAAATGGAACTGATTTGTAGTATGGATTCAAATATAATAAGAAATACATGTAATTAGTTAGAATCCCCTAACCTTGTTAAAGAGGGTATATTTTTATATTATTAAAAAAATATGTTATTTTTTTTATCAATTACAAGATAAATTTAAATTCTCTAAGAGATGTTAAGCTGTATTTACAGGAATTCGTGATATTAGACTTGTGGATGTATTTAGAAAAGGCTAAGATAGTATGCACTTTGTGTGGTTATGACTACTTTGACTATTTCACTTAATAGAGAGTTATTTTCTGGCTGAGTACTTGCAAAGCTATTATGATAAATGATTGATATTTGAAAATACTATGATTAAAAATAGTAAGTCATGATCAAGAAATACTCACCAGATTCCATATATCATGGGGTGCATGCCAAGGAGGATGATAAACTACCCAATATGCTTGCTGTTAGGATGATAAATCACTTTTAGAGTGTTTTCCACATCTAATAAACCATCTATAATTAAAATATGATGTGAAGTGGTCATGGTTTCACATAATATTAGTAATTAATAATAAATTTTTATAAAGATTTTGTGTTGGTTTTTATGAAATTGAATAACTAAAAAAAGTTAAAAGTGAAAAAGAATAAATATTTTTATAGACAAATATTTATGATTATCAATCAAACATTATTTCTTTTACTACGTCGTAAGGCGTTCTTATTTGAAAACAACTTTCCTCGGTGCCAATGTGTCCATGTGTGAGCCATTGGATCAAATGTTAGACAATTGAAATGTTTTAGGCCATTAGATCCACAAGTAAATAGTTTTATATTTTTTTTTTATAATGTTAGTTTCTTTTCTTTTCTTTTTAATAAGTTATATTGATTTTAGGTGTTTTGACTATGTCAAATTACAAAACAATAAAAATAAAAGTAAATTACATAAAAAAAGAAAATAATAATAAACTGTAAGGTATTGACCTTATTTGAAAACAACTTCCCTAGCTTCCAATGTGTCCATTTCTGAGCCATTGGATCAAATTCTAGACAATTGAAATGTTTTAGGCCATTAGATCCACAAGTAAATAGTTTTATAATTTTTTTATAATGATAGCTGTTTTTTAAAATAACTTAGATTGATTTTAGGTGTATAATAAAGATGTTGTAATGTCATGTTTAACCTTTTGACTATGTCAAATTACACAAAAAATAAAAATAAAAGTAAATTAAATAAAAATATTGACATAATGTAATGAACATTTTAACTAGGTCGAAATAAAATAAATAAAATAATAATAAACTATAAAAACAACCCTTGGTATTAACCCATGGTATTCATGTGGAATATAGTTTATTAAATTATTTCACAGGAAATGATTTATCTTGATCAATAATAATGAATGTTCATAATTATCATTTCTTAAATAACACTAAATTTACCTTTAATTACTTAATTGTAATATTTTGTAACTACATACATAATCTGTCCCATTTTCTTTTTGTTAATGAATATCAAAGTTTTTCTATTAAAAAAAAACTATATACATATCTTTAATTACCTAATTGTGGCTAAAAAATATTACATGTTTTTCATTTTATAATCATAAACAAATTTCATATTATAGATGTCAAACTTACTCAACTTTTTATTCTGAAATTTTAAACAAAGTTTTTTACTTCATAATTTTAGCTTTTATAATTTTTTTATTTTTCAATTCAAACAAAACTTACAAAAGAAAAACCCACTTAGTCTTTATTGTACATTATAGTTTTACAAAATTGGCACTAGTAAGTTGACATAACCCTAAGGGGTTCTTTTACAAGTTTTATCATAATATTTCCCTTCATCCAATAGTGTATTCTAGTTTATAACCTGATCCACAATGAAAGAAAATGGCTAGGTATTTCAAAAAGTATTAGTTTGTAACATGATCCACAATCAAAGAAAATGTCCAGGGATGTCACAAGCTATCATTCACATAGTGATCTATTGAAGTTCTGAGTTGAAATGGATCCTATTAGATGCATGGTGGCCAGAGGCACTAAAAATTCAAAACATATATCTATTTTGACATCAATATTCTCTACAAACCATCCAAATTTCCCATCTTACACAACAATTTCTAACAATAACCGCTCAATTTACTCTCCAATTTTTGAAACCCCCACCCATGTTGAGGAGATCAGAGTGTAAAATCAAATGTTCTTATGGTTTTTTTAAAGGGTTCATAAACAAAACAGACAATGATAAAGTCAATAGTGTGGTATAATAACTTATTTTTGAATCATTGTGACAAACAAAACATCACATTAGCTCACAAAATATATCTAATGCTATAAGGATCTGAGATGATAACAATGTTTTGAATCATGATAACTAGGTGACAAGCAAAAATAAGTTTTAACCAAAAGAAAAAAATCACAAAAACTCACAGAATATATCCAAGGTTGCAATGAACCCCATACATAGTGATGGACATCATGGGAATTTTAGCAAACATAGAACACCAACCTAAAAATTCTATACTCTTTGATAGATTTAGAATAACCTAAGATATCTAGATTGGATGTTGAGGTGGGTGGTACAATAATTTAGGATGCTTTTTAAAGGGTAAGGGAATTTAGATACTCTATCCTTCCACCAAAGCTATAAAAAGTGAGACTTGTGGATTATAGTTTTACTAAATTGACACTATGTGAATAAAAATAAGTTACAAACATTAGGTATTTTAAAAGGTATTTGAAAAGTAATAAGAGGAAGGTACATGAGGGCCATGGTAATTAATGTGATTATTTGTATTATTTTTATTTAAAACAGTAATTTGTATTTGTGTTTTTTTAAATGAATATTGTTAAATGTGTTTTGAGCAGAGAAAGCTGAGAAATGAAGGCAGTAGGATGCGAATGAAAACGAAGGAGGGAGCAACACCAAGAAGTAATGCTCAGGCCTACGAACCAGACGGGCGTTAAAGTGTGAGGCAGAGACAATAATGTTAACTTGAGGTGAGAAACTAGTGCATTTAAGGGTTGCAGGATAGGCCCCATGTGTGGCCATGTGGCTAGGCCATGTGCCACGCAGTGGAGCTGCCACCTCCTGTATCGAATTAGACACCCGCATCCGGGCGTATACCAAGACTATTTTTATTCATATAGAATATAAAATATATGACAAGCATGAATTTAACACTCGAATATGTAGATGAAATTGGAGTAAAATCTATTTCTGTTAATCATTTCATGCTTGTTTTAGAGAATTATTAATCACCAAAGGATTTTCACCCCCAATTTCGTATTTCAATATCTATAACAAAAACTTTATATATGTGAACATATTATGTTGGTTTATATATATGTTTTCACCCACAATTGCCTATTTCAATATCTATAACAAAATTTTGTGGTTGATAACGTTTATCATCAATATCTTTGAAACCTCCACGACCTACTTTCATGGAAGCAAAAAATGCCTTTCATTCCTTCACAATGGCTCCTTCTCTCCAACAACTTATTTCTTCTAGGATACTCTTTCCTATGTTATTTCCTTATGGCGTTTCTTTTGCAACATGTGGTGCAATTGCTAGTTATATATAATTTAGAAAATTAATAAAATATAACATATTCAAAACATACATTTAAAATTTCACAAATATCAATCCACATCCCTTGAACAGTTGAACTGTGAGAAGGACAAAATGCTCTATGGAATACCGTCAAAATATATAACTTTTTCCTTTCTAAAGTATTATAATTATATTAAAAGTTGTAAGACATAAATTTGTACTGAGATATAAAACTTCTGAGAATTTAGTTTTTCTTTTTTTCCTACAAATTTTGATTGTAGGAGTGTTTGAATCTTGCTTTTATAGTGAAAATGGATTCAGTCCCATCAAAACCTTTTAAGGCACTTAAAATCTTGAAGCTTGATAACTGTAGATAGAATTAGCTGAATTTACTAAAATCTTGTCAAAATTTCCATTACTTTTTGAACAATTTTGCAACTATCTTTAGACTATACAATTCTATTATAGTGTTAAAATCTTGAAAAACAAAAAATTAGAACTTTTTCTATACACCAAGATATATTTTCTCAGGACAAGAGCAACATGTTGCCCAACTTGACATAAAAATGGAATATGGAGTTGATTCAAAATTTGAGATCTTATCACAAGAATTGCCATCTAAAATTGCGGTAAGAAATCCCTGTTTCAAAATATTGGGGAGTGTGCTGGGAAAATGTTGGGGCAGTCTGTAACGTAAAATGTTGGGGCAGTCTCTCATTTCTGACAATTTTTTCTTAACATTCTATGAGCAGATAAATCTCGCAATATGGAGTTCATCTTTCTTAGAATGGTCCACTATTCTTTCTTGGGCTCTTGTTTTTCCTGGGTTCTCGTTTGGATGGCATTATAAAATTACAAATTCACAAACAATTATAAAATTTCATAAATGTTCCTCAGAACACTTATGAGGATTATATTTTGTTACCTCGTAATGACCAATGTTTCTGTTATCTTGTTATTAGCTTTACGATTATATATTTTTATTTCTTTTTGGTTGATTAGATTTTGAAATATTTTTAAAATTTATAATTAATAAATATCAACTATTTTTATCGTTTCTAAAAATATTCTCAAATTGAATACACAAAAGTGAGATCAATTTTTGGAACTGACTCCTTTCTGCTCCTAATCCTAATTCACAACAGAGTCCGACTTTGTTATGCTTTGTTGGAAAAAGGCGGGGAAATTATATATATATGTATAGGGGATTTGTATGCCTACTGAATTTGGCACATTATTTCCATCGAAGAGGTGTTTCAATGTCTGCGGAATTTCGCCGATTTTTTTACCTCTGCTGAATGTCACGAAGAAAAGTTACTCTGAATATGAATACTGAATATGTTGGGATGTGGTTTTTTTTTTTTTTTTGGGTTAAATGTGGTTGCCCTTATTTTTATATCGAAAGTGCTTTCTTTAAAATCATTTAATTATTATCATATCATAGTTATCTTTTTACTTTATGTAAACCATTATCACATTGTCTACCATTGAATTTATGTAGTTTTAGAAATGGAAACTAATTGCAGGCCAACTTGAAACTAATTGGAAACTAGTACGTGAATTGAAAATTGCAACATATGAAATAGAAATTAATTTTGAATGTAGAAATATTTTAATTTGATTGTTAATAGAAATGAAAAATAATTGCAAGCCAGCTTAAAACTAATTAGAAACTAGTAAATAAAATAAAAATTACAGCACACGAAATAGAAATTAATTTTGAGTATAGAATTTTTTTAATTTAATTGTTTTCTTTAATAATTTAAAAAGCTAAAAAACTTGGAGATTCAGAAAGAAAATCTTGAATTTAAAAACCGTTACACAGCGATAACCCGATAGTAAGTTAATAAATAACATCTTCCTGCACTCTGGTTAACCATAAAAAAAAAATTTATGTTCCATGAGCTTTCTTGGGTCTCACCTGCATTTGCAATACTTGAAACCCCGACATGTGCTTGAAAAGCGCAGCGGATCGATCCTCATCGGCTTCATATTCATTCCCCATCGCTGCACCAAGGCGAGATTCAGGTCTTCAAAGATCATTGGTTGTTGATATCTGATCATAAGCAAGCCAGCGGCGAATCGGCCCTAACCAGAGGTGAAGGCCGAGGTAGGGTTAGAGGCACAGAGGGTTCTTGGTGAAGATAAGATGGATGACTAAAGTGCTGGAAAAGGTGCTAATAAGGTGGCCAGTGCCGAGGATGAGGCTAGCACTGCACCTCTGCCTGAGAGGGTAAATTTGTCATAGTTCATTAATTTTAGCTTTTATTTGATTAAATATTTTAATTTGTCAAATTTTCATCTATTGCGTATCAAAGATATCAAGGTTTAAAAATTCATATGAATGCTGACCAAGGGTTGGTTGAGTGGGAAGGTCTATGTAGGGTTTGTTTTTGGTTGGTAACTAATGATTTTGTTAATGGTGGCATCTGCCTTTGGCACAGATTCTACGTGAAAGGGTTCTTAGTTTGTTAATTTCAACCTAGGATTGAACCTATTGGAATTTCTGAAAATTCCAGAACAATGAATGGAGAATAAAACTCCCCTCTTCAACATAGAGAAAATATTAAAATTTCTTGATAGGGGATAGAGTTTCAACTCTAAAAAAAAATTCTATTTCTTCAAAAACTGTTACAAATTCTTCCTCTAACAGAGGGATAATGTAGTGTAACCAGCTCCAAAAATAGAAGAAAAGAGATATCAACGCCTTAGAAATAAGCCATTTCGAGGGGGAAACCTCCAATACATTACATGAATGAACAATTCTTGGATGATACAAATGAACAAAACCTCCTATATATAGGAGTCCATGGGGCCACAATATAATCCTAGTGGGGCCACAATGTAATCCTAGCCGACCTAACAATAATAATGTAAGGGAAAAATAATAACAATATGAGGGTTACAAGGGTACAATAACAATAAGGGGGGCTACACTAACATAATAAGGGGCTACACTATTAATATAGGGTCTTAACATGCCCCTCTCCTTCAAACAAGTGTTGTCCTCAACGCTTGATTATTTCTTGATACTTCTGTATAAAATTCTCATCCGCCCATGTGAAATCTTCTATAGGAAAGTTCTTCCACTTGCTGAGATACTCTGAAATTGATCGTACTTCTCGAGTTCTTGTTTCTATGACTGTTTCATAACTTCTTTCGATGTCATGTTGATCTTCCTGTTGTTTCATTAGATTCTGCAACAAAGTTGGGTTATCCTTTGAGAGTTGGAGAACTTGTTGTTGATGCTCGAAGTGATCTTCCACTAATTTATCATCCATATTTGCTATTATTTGATCCTTCAAAACATTCAAATTAGCCTCCATTTCTGCTTTTAAACCATCTATTTCATCTTCAATAGCTCTTCATAAGATCGAAACTTCTTGCACTTGGTACCGTAATTTTGATATCTCATACTGCAACTCTTCCTCTTCATGCGTCATAGTATAGATTTTTGAGGGATTAATGGGTATGGAATTATTTTTTGGAGGCATTATAGAAACCAATACTGATATATATTCTACAATATGCCCTATAAAAATCAATTCAAATTGATTCTTCAAACAAGACTTATGCAATTTCGAAAAAAAATACACACACTTTTCTTGCTTTTGAGGAGCTCGATATTTAAATTGTATTATCTCTGTTATTGTGGATCTTCAATATATGAAATTCAGCACTAAATTATCCCTCTAAATTCTCTTTCAAATTCCACAGGTATGATCTGATTTGGATTCTTCAAGACAATGTTATTTCCAATCTCCCACAATGACCCAATTTTGGACTGGTTCAGTAGAGCGAACTTGTACGACTTGCCACGTATCACTGTTTTGTTATTTGTCTCTAAAATTGATAGTGAAGAAACTAAAGTCTGTGTACTTGTGACAAATTTTTACGGCACTCCAATCTAATGCCCAGAGAGAGAGTTATTAAACTTTTCCCATGATCACCTCTTTGAGATGCAATTCAGAAGCCTGAACAAGCACTACCTTCCACAGATCATATCTCCAAAAATATTGCGAACCAAGCTCTGAAATTTTTTGACGAATTTCCTCAGGATTTCATCTTCGCACCACATGAATTTCAGATTTTGAACCTTCGTATAAAAAAATTTATAGCGAAAATTCCACGATGACCTGTTTAGGAGCTTGAAAAAAGGCCTAACTTCCATAGATGATATATCCGAAAACATTGCGAACCAAGCTTTGAAATTTTTAGAAAATCTTCCTCAGGATTTCAGCTTCGCACCCTAAAAATTTTAGCTTCAGAAACTTTGTAGAAAAAAAATTTATAGCGAAAATTTCACGATGACTTGTTTGGAGCAGCGAAACCCTAGAATCCAAAGCTCTGATGCCAAATGTTGTGTAACCAGCTCCAAAAATAGAAGAAAAGAGATATCAACGCCTTAGAAATAAGCCACTTCGAGGGGTCCACCTCCAATACATTACATAAATGAACAATTCTTGGATGATAAATGAACAAAACCTCCTTCTATATATAGGAGTCCATGGGGCCACAATATAATCCTAGTGGGGCCACAATGTAATCCTAGCCGACCTAACAATAATAATGTAAGGGCACAATAATAACAATATGGGGGTTACAAGGGTACAATAACAATAAGGGGGGCTACACTAACATAATAAGGGGCTACACTATTAATATAGGGTCTTAACAGATAACAAAAGTAGTGACTGCTGCTACAACACAGTGCACACCCAAGACTTCACTGTCTCTCACAAACAAAAACTGTGTCCCAAAAACAACGCTGCTGTGTTTTTAATTTCCCTCACTGTTGTGCTAAAAAAAAACAAAACATTTCAAAAATTACACAGGCTTTCGAGCCTTCTGGCTTTTATATGTCGCGTATAAAAAAAACATTACAAAACTATATTAAAAGACTTTTAAAACAAATCTATTAAAAGACTGTCGGGGCCCACTTTACAATGCACTTTGAACGCGCGATTAAACAAATTTAAATCCAATTTAAACTTGCATCGGGTCCACGACTAACCACGGGGCCCACTTTACAATGCACTTTGAACGCGCGATTAAACAAATTTAAATCCAATTTAAACTTGCATCGGGTCCACGACTAACCAAAGAACAAACAAAAAAACAAAATATCTGATTGCGAGTGACTATCGGATGCGATGGATCCTTTTTAATTCCACTGCATAAACTCCGATGGGTCCAGGCTCATAACAATAACAAACAAACAATCGAAAAGTTCCGATTGCGATTAACAAACGGACACGACGAACAAATATAAAAACTTGCTCATAAACCAATCGGGTCTGGACTTTAACACTGTGCGATCAAGCCTCAAACAAAAGAGTTCCGATCTCTGATAAAAAATGGATGCGATGAACATATAGACTTCGGCCTATAATATGGTCGGGTCCGATTATTTCAAAATGAAATCGGGCCCAAAACAAAAAGGCTCCCGATTGAAACTTTGCGATTGTATTGTAATGTGCCGCGTGGTCTGTGGACCCACGGGCCTCGGCTGTGGTGGAGGGCGATTATAATAGTTGCAATGTATTTTATAAAAACGTTCCGCTTGTGGAACTCTGCTATATCAACAAGACACTTGGGCTTTGAAATATATATGTTGCGATTTGTGATTGCGATTTTGATTGCATCGCATCGCGAGTCTTCACATCAACAAGACACTTAAGTAATTCTCTTCATTTTGGTTGTTGAGGGCTTTAAAGCCCGAAAAGACTGATTTTAATTAAAATTTGTTCTTCCGTAGTTTGGAACTACGAAAGTCTTCATCCTTCTGTAAAAATGGCTACGCCCATAACAAAATTTAATTCTCCTCTGCAATTGTGGCTGTGGCCCATCAACATTGATTTATTCCTTATGGTTCTTCCCATTCCTCTTTAATATGCAGTGTTGTGCACTCAAACTCTGCTGCTGCCTCTGTACTCGTTTTCTTCCTGCTCAAAGGCTAGCAGGTGACTTTAATATTTTCAACAGTCCCCCTTAAAGTCAGCTACTAGGTTATCAATTATACCCAAGCATTTTCTTAAAAATTCAAATGTCTTCTACCCCAATGGTTTTTTCAATGCATATTTCTCCTCTATTTTACAATGCTGTAAAATAATTTCTCCATTGTTCACCATTCTCTGATATAGTGAAACTTTGTATCTATGTGTTTTGCTCTCTTATGAAACACTGAATTATTTGACAATGCAATAGCTGAGCTATTGTCACAATAAATCACTGTCCCTTTTACTTGTTCTTGGCATAAACTTCTCAACATCCTTCTCATCCAAATTGCTTGACATGCTGCTGCTGTAGCTGCCACATACTCTGCCTCTACTGTAGATAATGCTACAATCGTTTGTTTCTTAGAAGCCCATGAAATGGCTCCTGAACCCATATGAAAAGCATAACTGGAAGTGTTCTTCCGATCATCTACACTTCCAACCCAATCACTGTCAGTATAACCAACTAACTCTGAATTTTCTGAAGTAGTATATAGAATGCCAAATCTTTTAGTTCCTTTAACATACCTCAGAATTCTCTTTGTTGCCTGCCAATGTGCTTCTTTTGGCTTCTCCATGAATCTAGAAATAAAACTAACAACATGCATAATATCTGGCCTAGTTGCAGTTAAATACATGAGGCTGCCAACTATGATTTTATACAAACTTGGATCAAAATCCTTGATGCTGTCCTCTCTGCTAAGTTTTAATCCCATCACTGTGGGAGTGATTGCTGCTCTGCACTCTTGCATATTAAATATTTCTAAAACTTCATTCACATACTTTTCCTCTGAATTAAGAATCCCATTTTCATCTTGTTCTACTTCTATTCCTAAGAAGTATCACAACAAACCTATGTCAGTCATTTCAAATTCTTCTTTCATGACTGTTTTAAAATTTTCAATAAGGTAGTCATCATTACCTGTGAAAATAAAATCATCAACATATAACACTACAATCAACATTTTATCATCATTTTCTTTGATGTAGAGGGTGGGTTCTCCCTCACACTTTTCAAATCCATTTTCCAGTAGATAGGAGTCTATTCTACTGTACCACGCTCTTGGTGCCTGCTTCAGCCCATAAAGAGCTTTATTCAACTTGCACACTTTGTGCTCTTGGCCTTTCTTTTCATATCCGAGAGGTTGTTCAATGTAAACCTCTTCCATTAACACTCCATTTAGGAATGTTGACTTCACGTCCATTTGGTAAACTTTCCACTTGTTTTGTGCTGCTATGGACAACACTGCTCTCACGGTTTCCATTCTTGCAACCGGTGCGAAAGTTTCCTCATAATCTATCCCATGCTTCTGCTTATATCCCTTGACAACAAGTCTGGCCTTCTGTCTCTCTATCTTTCCTTCAGCATTACTTTTGGTCTTATAGACCCATTTAACTCCAATGACTTCTTTACCTTCTAGGAGATCAACCAACTCCCATGTTTTGTTCTTTTCTATGCCATTAATTTCATCATCCATAGCTTCTATCCATTTTCTATCTTTAATAGCATCTTCAAAATGAATAGGGTCATCAACTTGACAATACAAAGCAAATAAGGAATTCATACCTTCATTTTCCGCTTCCTGCACATAAATTTCATTAATACTTCTGAACTTTGTTCCTCTTTCATCTGGTGTAGTTGTGCTTGAAGAAGCACTTGAATCTACTTCATGTGGTGTTCTTGGTGATGCACTCCCATTTCTTCTCAAGGGTGTTCTCGCTGCTGTTTGAGGTGTCCCTTGCTGTCCTTGTGTTGGTGGAGGTTGTGCTGCCGATGAGTTGTTAATTTCAATCACATCTTCCTCATCTTCATCATGAGATAAACAGCTTTTAACATTGATTGTTTTCTCGATGCTTCCATCCCATGCTTCCTCTTCAATAAACTGCACATATCTGCTTATTACAAACTTCTTTGTGGATGGGTTATACAATCTGTATCCTTTGGAATCTTCACAATATCCAAGGAAAATGCACTTCTCCCCCTTACTATCCAACTTCTTCCTCAACTTGTTAGGAATGTGTGCATATGCCACACATCCAAAAACTCTCATGTGGGTGAATCTCTGTTTTCTGCCACTCCACGCTTCTTCTGGAACTTTTTTCATCACAAATTTTGTAGGGAATCTATTCAAAATATACAAAACACAGTTTGTTGCTTCTGCCCAATACTCATTCGACAATTTTTTGCCTTTAGCATGATTCTCACCATTTCCATTATGATTCGATTCTTCCTTTCAGAAACTCCATTCTGTTGCGGTGTGTACCTTGTGGTAAACTTCTTGTGTATGTTGTTCCCTCTACAAAAACGCAGAAATTCCTTTGATATATATTCTCCTCCTCTATCAGTTCTGAGAACTTTAATGTGCAACCCGCTCTGTTTCTCTACAAGAGCTTTAAAATAGAAAAATTTCTAAAAGACTTCACTCTTATATTTCAAAAAATAAACCCACACTTTTCTTGTGAAATCATCTATGAAGGTCAGCATGTAATTGCTGCCTGAAACTGATGCTGTCTGCATTGGCCCACATAAATTTGAGTGAATGATCTCTAAGGGTACTTTCGCCCTTATGCTTTTCCCTGATGGAAAGTTTTCTCTGTGTTGCTTTCCCAATATGAAACCTTCGCATAGGTTGTCAGGCTTCTTAATCAATGGCAAACCTCTTACCATTCCTTTTATGTGCAACAAATTTAATCCTACGAAATTGAGATGTCCAAATCTCAGGTGCCATAACCAATTTTCATCTTTTGCTTCCTTCTAAAAGGCTTCTTGTGTTACAACTGCTATGCTCTTTCCTTTTCCTTTCAAGTTAGTGTTGAGCTTGCGCAGAAACATTCTATTGCTGGTCATTTGTATTTCAGCAATGATTTTCTTGCTTGGAGGTATATCTTTTATTGTGCACACATCATCCTTGAAAATTACATTGTAACCTTTGTTTATGAGCTGCCCAACGCTCAAAATATTACACTTCAAACCGGGAACATAATACACATCAGGAATGAATTTTTGCTCACCATTTCTTGCTTGAATACTAACTCTGCCTTTTCCTTTTACAGAGATATTAGTATCATTCCCTGTGGTTACTTCTGATTTAACCTCTTCATCTAGATTGGAAAACATTGCTCTGTTTCTAGTGATGTGATTACTACATCCTGAATCTAAGAACCAAACGTCATCTTATCTATCCTATGCTACATTACATGTTACCATCACATTACTTGGGTTCTTTTCTTCTTTTGCTACATTAGCATTCTGCCTATTTTTCATGTCATTTTTCTTCTTTCTACATTCATTGGCATAGTGCCCATATTTCTTGCAATAAGGACATTGGACATTAGATTTGTCATACCTTTGTCCATGCACATGTTGGTGTTGGTGTCCACCTTGTTGGCTATTTCATTAACCATGGCTATGATTTTGAATATTACTCCTTCCATGTGAATGTGAAGGACTATCCCTTCCACCTCTATTTTGGCTTCTGCCTCTTCCTCTTCCTTTGCCTCGACCTCTTCCTCTTCCTGAAGGCATCTGGGTCTTGAAGGCATGCTCTAGAGATGATTTTTCATCTCTGCTCAATCTCTGTTCATGAGTTATCAGTGAGGCATGAAGTTCATCTACAGTGAACTTTGAGAGATCTTTGGTCTCTTCTATGGTGGTAACTATAACATCAAACTTTGAGGGTAAGCTCCTCAAAAGTTTCTCCACAAACCTTCTTTCTTCAAGAGTTTCTCCATGGGACCTTATCTGATTTACAATCCCAATCACATGAGTGAAGAATGAGTTAATAGTATCTGACTCTTTCATGCAGAGAGTTTCAAAATCTCTCCTTGGCAACTGAATTTTTGTTGTTTTCACTTTCTCCATACCTTGATAGGCTACTTTCAGAGTTTCCCATGCATCCTTGGATTTCTTAGCTGCTGCTATCCTTGGAAACACACTCTCATTTACTGCTTGATACAATAGGAAGAGAGATTTACTGTCTTTCTTCCTATTTCTCTTCAATATATCATTCTCTGCTTGAGTTAAGGCATTAAAAGCCTGCTCATCAGCTGGTTCAACAAAACCATCTTCTACAAGTTCCCATAAGTCTTGTGAGACAAATAGGGTTCTCATGGTAATGGCCCAATAATCATAATTATTTCCATTAAATTGTGGAAGCTGAATATTTCCAATACTCATGCCTGTACTTGGTCCAGCCATTGCTTTTAAACTAAACTCTGAACTTAAACAAATTGTCTTTCCTTCTCTGAAAGAACAAACTCTTTTAAACAAAATAACAACTCTGTTTTATTTTGAGAAATACCTGAACTTTGTCTTCTATTGAGCTTTCACTCTGCTGGATAAATGTTGCAACAAGTCTTCTTCTTCTTTCAGCTTCCTTGAAACCTTCAAAGAGCCTGAACTAGCTCTGATACCATGTTGGAATTTCTGAAAATTCCAGAACAATGAATGGAGAATAGAACTCCCCTCTTCAACACAGAGAAAATATTAAAATTTCTTGAGAGGGGATAGAGTTTCAACTCTAAAAAAAACTTATATTTCTTCAAAAACTATTACAAATTCTTCGTCTAACAGAGGGATAACAAAAGTAGTGATTGTTGCTACAACACAGTGCACACCCAAGACTTCATTGTCTCTCACAAAAGAAAACTGTGTCCCAAAAACAACGTTTCTGTGTTTTTCATTTCCCTCACTACTGTGCTAAAACAAAACAAAACATTTCAAAAATTACACAGGCTCTCGGGCCTTCTGGCTTTTATATGCTGCGTATAAAAAAAACATTACAAAACTATAATAAAAGACTTTTAAAACAAATCTATTAAAAGACTGTCGGGGCCCACTTTACAATGCGCTTTGAACACGCGATTAAACAAATTTAAATCCAATTTAAACTTGCATCGGGTCCGCGACTAACCAAAGAACAAACAACAAAACAAAATCTCCGATTGCGATTGACTATCAGATGCGATGGCTCCTTTTTAATTCCACTGCATAAACTCCGTCGGGTCCGGGCTCATAACAAAAACAAACAAACAACCAAAAAGTTCCGATTGCGATTAGCAAATGGACGCGACGAACAAATATAGAACCTGGCTCATAAACCAATCGGGTCCAGACTTTAACACTGTGCGATCGGGCCTCAAACAAAAGAGTTCCGATCTCCGATCAAAAATGGATGCGATGAACCTATAGACTCTGACCTATAATATGGTCGGGTTTGCTTATTTCAAAATGTAATCGGGCCCAAAACAAAAAAGGCTCCTGATTGAAATTTTGCGATTGTATTGTAATGTGCCACGTGGTCTGTGGGCCCACGGGCCTCTGCTGTGGTGGAGGGTGATTATAATAGTTGCGATGTATTATATAAAAATGTTCTGCTTGTGGAACTCTGCCATATCAACAAGACACTTGGGCTTTGAAATATATATGTTGCGACTTGCGATTGCGATTGTGATCGCATCGCATCTCGAATCTTCACATCAACAAGACACTTAAGTAATTCTCTTCATTTTGGTTGTTGAAGGCTTTAAAGCCCGAAAAGACTGATTTTAATTAAAATCTGTTCTTCTGTAGTTTGGAACTATGAAAGTCTTCATCCTTCTGTAAAAACGGCTACGCCCATAACAAAATTTAATTCTCCTCTGCAATTGTGGCTGCGGCCCATCAGCATTGATTTCTTCCTTACGGTTCTTCCCATTCCTCTTTAATACGCAGTGCTGTGCACTCAAACTCTATTGCTGCCCATGTACTCTTTTTCTTCCTGCTCAAAGGCTAGCAGGTGAATTTAATATTTTCAACAGAACCACTGGCCTTATCTCCTTATTCTGCAACATTGAGCTGTCAATGTCGGTGTTGCTATGTCGCTTTCCCCCTTAGATTTGGATGTAGGGAAGTTATTTTCGTTGGCTGCATTCATCAAGCAGTAAGTCTTGGAGGTTTTCTGAACCTGGGTCTGAGCACTGAAAGTTCTTTGATTTGATTGAACCATTGGAAGACAACCTGCTTTGACGGGTTGATGCAATATATTATTGGCCGCAAATTAGCAGCAATATGCCTGGGTGGTTTTGAACTCGGATCAAAGTGCTGAAAGTTCTTTCATTTGGTTTAAAGCTTGACTAGAAATTGTTGGACAGGCTGATGCAATGTATGATTATCTGCCATGTGTCCTTTCTTTTTATAGTCTTCATTATTTTTATGGCCTGAGTTTGATCTCGATGAGGCTGGATGAAAGTTTCGGGTGATTTTGTTATATTAGCTACCCCTTTGCGTCGAACCCAAAGGAAGTCCTCTCTTGTGGCACGGCCTCATGGGGCATGTTTCTTGAAACACTTGAAAATATATCAATATCATTTCATCCTGCATCTGAAGGATTTGCATGCGTCTCAGTGAGTGAACATTTCCCAAGTGTAATTTCTATATAATAGTTTGATGTTTTTGTCGATACCATTTCCCAAGTGTAATTTCTATATAATAGTTTGATGTTTTTGTCGATACACAAATATACATGCATTTTTATTAAGCTGAGGAAGTTAGTACGTTGCCAGTGGCCCATTGATCACACCCTACCATGGTTTTTTTGGATGGATGGTGGTATGAATTGCAAGATGCAATAGCGGCTGGTAACCTTGCAGGACTATGGGAATGGGTGTTGTGACCTTCTAACTTTTCTGGTCCTTTGATCTACTTGCAGATCTGAAAATTAATACAGAGAATCACAGAATAGGCTATAGACACAAAAACTGGAATAACACAGCTCTGGAAACAATACCACAGTCTTTATTATGAGGAAGAGATGAGAATTTTACAACCAATCCCATCATTCTCTTTATTTATTTTTTATTTTGTAATTACAAAAGATATTTTCAGAAAATCAAATGCATTATTAGATAAAGAAAATACATTGAGATGTTTCCTTCTTTCCTAGATTTTTAGATGTTTCCCTCTTTTCTACTCTTAGATGTTTCCAAGGAAAGAGTGTGCCTTTTCTTGGTTGCCCAAGCAGTGAGAGGTTGCTGATTTTTGTGTCCTTCTTGGTTGCCCAATTCCTCCCTGTTTAGATCAGGAAGTGTCTCGGCTTCCTCCACCAAATGAGGGAAAGTGCGTTGCAATGTTTCTGCAATCCTCCATTTTTCCTGTGCTAGTGTGCGTCTCTTCCAACCAACCAGATATGAGAAGTATGACTGCTGGCATGTGTTTTGTTTCTTGGAGTTCATAATTGTATCTTTGAGAAGATGAGACTAAAAATATGGAATATTATCAACCGGATGACAGATTGGAATAGATTCCTCAAGGAGAGGTGGTTCAAATAGTTTGAGATTATTAACATTAAACACATCATGGATGCCAAGCTGGGAAGGCAAGTCCAAGCGATATGCATTTTCTCCAATGCATTCCAGAACAGTATACGGGCCATATCGCAGAGGGTGCAACTTATGATGTTGGCCCTTGAAGCGTTGCTTGTCCAACCAGAACCACACATGGTCTCCAGGTTGAAAATACAAGGGTGTTCGCTGCTTTTCATGCCCATGTTTGGCGCGATCTTGGGCTTCTTGCAAAGCAGTAGTTACTTGAACTTGGCATTGAGAAATGTAGTGTATAAAATGAGGAGCTGATTTTTGTTCCTGTTGTTGATGTGCAGACCCAGAAGGGGTTATCGCTAGTGGCATCTCAGAGGGTGCACTTGGTTGAAACATTGCCTCTTGAGGATCAAGGCGATAATATGGGGTAGTGGGTAAGGAAGCGTCGGGAATAAGATCGATGTGGTGTTCAACAGAGCATGCTGGAGGAAACCCTGTGGGTTTGGTGAATACATCTGCAAATTCTTGGAGTAGAGGAGCCATTGTAGGAGGCACTGGATTGGTGAGGTTGTCTGGCTTGATAGGACAAACCAAGCACGAAGAAACACCTTGGTTTAAATTGACTCTCATAATTGGAGCTTTGCCAATAGAAGGTTGAGTTGATGAGCTAGCTGAGGATGTGAGCACATAGGTGCGCCCATCATGTTGCAAGTGGTATTGGTGTTCTATATCATGATAAACAACATGTCTAGACTCTTGGTATGGAATGCCTAGCAATAAATCGACACAATTGAGAGGAGAAACATCACATACCACAGTATCACGGAAAGGTCCAATAGCAAAGGTGACAACACAACATTGGGAGATGGTAAGACAAGGGCCATCCTTTTGGACCCAACCGAGCTGATACGGGTGTGGGTGAGGTGTGGTGGGAAGGAAAAGGCATTCAACCAAGTCTTGGGCCACAAGATTCTTTTGACTCCCATTGTCAAGAATAAGTGTGGCCAAATCATGTTTGATTTGAAAATTATGGGTAAACAAAGGCGTAACAGAGGTGTTTTTTGCATTAGAAGCCATGAGGATGAGAGAGGGGTCCACTTCGGTAGGATTTTCAAGATAAATAGATGGAAGTTGGGTAGTGGAATTTGGCTGCTCCACCTCTGTAAAAAGAGTCTTGTTAGGGTGTAGATTTTTTAGTACTCGACAATCTGCAGAAGCATGTGAGTTGGTCTTATGAAAAGTACACTAGGGGGTATTGTGAGGTGTGGGGGATGAGGAAAATGTGACATTAGAAGAACCAGAGGGAGATGGACCATTTCTGGCTTGATGGGATTTAATTGGAGTACCCACTTTGTGTAACACAGCGAGGGCATGAATAAAGGCCTTGTCTAATGAAGCACTATCAAAAAACTCAACTTCGTGTCAAAAAATCATTAGAAAACCATAATTAAATTTGATAATTAGTACCTCTTCTGGATCGGATATATGGAGTTGAATGCGTAACTTGCAGAAGACATCAATTTAGGCTTGCACTGATTGATTGGGTAGTTGCCGAAGCTACAACGATTTGGCAAGGATAATTTGTATATATCCTGGAGGATAGAAGTGTTATCGTAAGGCCTGGAAAAAGAGATTCCAAGATGTGATAGGTGTCTATCTGGTCTCGGCTTGTTCTCCAAGTTCCACAACCAAGTACATATTCTCAAGATGAGTATCCCACCATGTTTTTGCTAGGCCTTCCAATTGTAGACCAGTGATCTGAAGTTTCATCTCCTCTTCCATCGTTGGATAGGTTCTAAAATAGTTGGAGAGACTGCGGAGCCAAGAATCAACAGTCTCACCATTCATTTTCCCTGAGAATTTGGGCAGTTGAAAGCATGTATCAAGCTGCATTTGCCCTATAGGACGTTGTTGTTGTTGCAGTGTAATTAGCTCTTGAAGAGCCCTAGCTAAATCATTCACTGGCGAGTCTACATGGGAGGGCTCTTGACGCTCTTGATGGGGCGGCATGATTTTCATCCACCGAATGGAGTTAAATGTATGACTCTTTAAAAAAAAAAAAAAAAAATATCTTCGAATAAGTGGATGGCTTTTAAGATCTTACGCTCTGATACCAATTAATCTACTTGCATATCTGAAAATTAATGCAGAGACTCACAGAACAAACTATAGACACAAAAACTAGAATAACATAGCTCTGGAAACAATACCACAGTCTTTATTATGAGGAATAGAAGAGCATTTTATAACCAATGCCATCATTCTCCTTATTTTTATTTTATTTTGTAATTACAAAAGATATTTTGAGAAAATAAAATGCATTATTAGATAAAGAAAATACATTGAGATGTTTCCTTCTTTCCTAGATTTTTAGTTGTTTCCCTCTTTTCTACTCTTAGATGTTTCCAAGGAAAGAGTGTGCTTTTTCTTGGTTGCCCAAGCAGTGAGAGGTTGCTGATTTTTGTGTCCTTCTTGGTTGCCCATCCTTACACCTCAGCGGAAACGGTCAAACCAAACAAGCTATTACTGCTTGAGAAAGCCTAATGGTTAAGAACAATCCTTCGTATGAGGTAGAGGATGTACATCTTTGTTAGAGAATCATTCTCAAGAAAGACAATATTGAATTTGAAATTTTGAAGTGTAAATTCATAGTAAAAGTCTACAATGTTTACTTCCCCGGAAGTATAAAGAAGTAGCTGAAGCAGGGCGCAAAGCCATAATGATTGCGCTAGAAGACCCTCAAGGTCACAACGGCTTAGTGAAAGAAAAGTGCTTGTGATTAGGGGTTTGCCCTTTGACTGTTTATTGCACATGAAAATGGGTCGGTTGTGGGGCCTGACATAATCAAGCTAGCTGTAATGCTTCTCGTGCTTAATGGAAGCACATTAAAGGAGAATTGATTGTGTCCAATTGCCAATTTCCATTCCCATGATTTGAAATGGCACATAGTATCTGCACCGACTTCTCCTTACACTACCATTTCATATTACAAGTGGCTTTTAGAATTAGTTCATTGATGGAATCAAAATTATCACTTCATTGGGATAGCCAAGTCAAAAATTATCAAAATTAAGACTCTCGTTTCTTATATAGATTGTTTAGAAATTCTTGTTTTATGGCTTGTTTTTATATAGATTGTTTTTTTAATATTTATGTTTTAAATACATTTCAACTAGGTAACCATGTTATAAAAGTCTTAATTTGTTCAAATAATAAAAAATGGTGATCTTCAGATTTTTGTTTGGAAATGAATATTTCAAATTTCAAATTTTCTACGGACCAGTTTAAAAAATAAAGAAATAAAAAACTGTGTTGTAACTAATTCTTCATCTCGCCATCCATTTCCATTTGGAAATGAGTATTTCAAATTTTCTATGGACCATTTTAAAAATTAAATAAATAAAACACTATGCTGTAACTAATTCTTCATCTTGCCATCCATTTCCATTTACATCCACATATTTAAATATATGTGGATATAAAATATTATTTTTATGTTAGGAAAAAAAACCAAATACTATTAACAAGTAAAGTAAACAGGTTATATCAAGGGGTTTCATTAAAATTGTTCCTTAACATAATTCCTTTTTTTTCCAATCTTGAAATGCTTGCCATATTTTAAATATTTAATTGCTTCAAAACATTTTCAAATAACACAAATGAAAAATAATTCCTTTTTTTTTTCCAATCTTGGAATGCTTGTGATATTTTAAATATTTAATTTCTTCAAACATTTTCAAATAACACGAATGCAGAATAATTCCATTATGCAGCAACTCAAGCATGTTATTTTCACTAGAGAAATACAATATGAGACACTAGAAAATTAGAAATTGGCATTGAAATCTTCGCAACTCTTGACGAGATGAACTATCTTCGGTGTATCTTTGCACCTTTAGGAGCAACTGCTAGTAAATTACAACAAACAAAATTAAGGTTAATATTACTAAAATCTACAAGGCTAATTTGACTAAAATATACAATAGAGATGAAAAAAAATTTAACTCCATTTCTATCTATTGAGAACTGATTTGTATGTCTCGAAGTTTGGCATAATGTTCTTACACCAATTCTTTCCATCTCGACAGGATTTTTTACATCACATTTCAACAAACGTCATCTTTTAACAGCGATATCTTGTATCCTTTACTAGATTATCTAAGCGTCTTTGTCTATAGAGGCATCAATTTTGCTCAGATTGTGAAAAATTGCTAGAATTCAGTGATGTCAATAGTAATAGGAGTGCTTAATTGTGGAATTCACTAAGTGGGGTTAGGGTTAATAGTAGTAAGGATGTTTGTTTCTTTCTTTTTTTTTAATATAGAAATGGATTCAGCAAAATTAAAAGGTCACCTAAAATATTGAAACTTCACAGCAAATTTTCAGAAAAAAAAAAAAAAAAAAAAAAAAAAAAAAAAAAAAATTTAATTTTATCAAAATTATGATGAAATTTATCTCGTTTACCATTCAAAAATGAACCTTAGTTAGACTACAGTGATATATAAAAGCATCTTATAAGTTTAGAAGTTTTATTGAAGTTTCTAGTGGGGAAATTATTTCTACTCTGATGTATAGAGTATACTACAAGTTTCTTTGAAGTTTCCATTGCACACGTACATGCACAAACACTTCTCAGTACCACATTCCGGGTTAAAAATCCGACAATGGAATTCTACAAAAGGATTAAATTAGAACCATCGTCGGAAATTTAATGTATTTTTTTTTGTTTTTAAAAATCTCGACGATCGTCAAATATTCAATGTTAATTGCATAGAGTCAGATTTTCAACGATCTGAATTAATGGCATTTTACCGGCCAAATTTTTGCATTAATGGAATTTTATCATTGTGCAACATTTATTCGACAGGAAATTGACTTATATATATGTAGGGTCGAATACATATTTACAAGTTCCACATTCTTGCTATACATCCGATGATTTTGAAATGTTATAGGCCTATTTTGAGGTTAATTTTGATTGATAATCATCACTGAAAGCTATTTGGTGAGGAAAAATGTCAGATAACGTTCCTCAAGGACTTGACCAAGGAGACATGGGATGAACATCAGAGGATATAAAATTTTATTGCCCTTGTAAAAATTTCAAGGGCTTGAAATTAAGGAGACTTTTAATAACAACAGCTAAAAATAATTGTAGAACTTATGGACATGTTGAAGGCGGAGATGAATATCATCCATTGTTAAGTAATTATTCATTATAATCCATTAGACCATAAGAGACTTGTTCTTTATGTTTATTATACATGCCATAAGAGACTTGGCCTTTACTTAGTTGAAATATATAGTCAATTTCACAAGTGAAAATATTCCAAAATATTCATTTTTTTGTTTTATGCATTGAGAAAAAATATCATGATGAGTTCTAAGTAGTTAATTTGCAATTAATATTTATGTTTGTTTATGAATATTTATGTGAGGTAGTTTTCAATTAATATTTATTCTATGTAGCTTGGAATTAATATTTATGGTAGTTTACAATTAATATTTATGCTATGTAGTTTTGGAATTCATCGACGATCTGTCTCTCTCTATCCAAAGCTAACCTCCTCTCCTCATTGGTGCACTATGTTTCTCATTTTTTCAAGCTTCTACTGCTAGGATTTCATTTTTCCATCCCTCGTAGCACTAGGCTTTCCAATTTCCTTCATTCCTAACAGTAGATTTTTAAATTTTCCTTTTCATAACACTAGTTTTTTCACTTTTTAAACTTTCTAGTGCTATATTGTTTCTCATCTACCTTGTTTTGTAGTGCTAAGATTCCTCCTTGTTTCCTTTTCCAGTGCTAGGAATTCCAAATGCGCCCTCTTGTAGTGCTAGGCTTCCTAATTTCTCTTTATTCTAGAATTGAGCTTGTCAATTAGGCTTCTTTCTAGGAGTAGGATTTGTAATTAGGTTATTTTCTAGTAACACTAATTTTGCAATTGTACCCTTTTCCAATGGTAGGAGTGTCCAAAAGTCCTCATTCCAACATTGATAAGTTTCACATTTGTTCCCTTTTCCAGTGCTAGGTTTTAAAATTGTCCTCCTTTTGACCGTTCCTCACTTTTTTTCTCAAAAAATGGGTTTGCACCTCAAGGAATTTGATCCCTCTTGATGCTTCATAGAGCCAGAGTTAGATGGGTCTATATTGGTTTCTATTTAATTTCATTATTACATGTTCATATTATTAAACTCATTAAATCTATGCAGTTATATTGATTTGTTCCATTGAGGGTATTTTTACTTTGATTATTATGAATGTGTAAGTTTTAAGTTGAGCCATATGAAAATAATGGCTAGTTAAATAGCTAAGTTATCTTTGTATAGCTCTTTATTATCTTTTGTTTCCTATATTATATTTGTAAACATTTCTACCATTTAAATATTTTTGATAGCTGACTAATATTATTTTATTAATTGTAATTCTCTAGTATGGTGCTCCTAGGGCATTCCTCGACGAGGAAGAGGTCGTTTTAGTACAAGTGCATGTTCAACAACATGAAGAGAATATTGACTCGAATCAATCTAATGATCCTATGGAAGAAGATAATGATGACAATAACACATTGGATGAATATGTGATGAATATATTGATCCAGGAGACATTTAATAATGTTGTAGGAAGGGATGATGATGACGACCCATATTTTGGTGGTTATGATATACCTATACTTGAGAGTGGAACTCAGCCTCTTTATGAAGGCTCAAAAACATCTCTTCTCTATGTTGTAATGCTTTTGGTCAACTTAAATGATGTGAAAATGAAACTAGTTGTATCTTTTGTTCAAAGTATCCATTTCCATTTAATTAAGTGTGCAAAGTGTTTGTCATGTCTTTCAAATTAAACAAAGTGTTTTTGGTAACTGTTTTTGAGTTTATGGGTGAGGGAATGATAATTAAAATTAATGTTTAACATCTTAAATTAGAAATACATATTATCATAACTTCACCATAACAACACAACAACATGATGAGGCAGTTCACCCCTCCTGGGCTACATCTACCAGGTCCAAGGCTCCCAATGGACATGTCATTGCTCTATTATGTTTCCAAAATTGGTTTTACAGTGATAAATAAGCCTAAATAGGCTGAAAAAACTATTAAATTGAATTCAAAAGATAGAAAAAAGCTAAGAATGGCTTTTATTTCACCTCAAACAGTGAAGTGTAGCCCAATGCAGCTCCATATCCCTCATGGCCCCGATGGCTCTCCAAGCTTCCCTAAAGCAGAAATGGATTAAGAACACCTTTGTTTGCTTTGAAACCTGTCCCAAACTCTCTATAATGCTTAGAATACATAAAATTGACCAAAATTTCGTCCAAATTGGATCAATATTGAAGAATTTATGATGAAAAGAAGATTTTTCCCAATGTCAATTGAAAACCCCACTAAATGTGGGAGAGCTAGAGTTAACCCCGCTAAAAGTGGCCAAATCCACTCAAAATGTCGGAAGGCGCCAAATTTGGTGGTAATAGCTAATGGTTACAATAACTATTACGATGGGCTCGGCCACATGTGGCACCTCCGCTGATAAACTGCCAGCTAAACTGGGCTTATCCGTTCGCCCCACCTTGCATTTATTGTTGGAATACCTAGCCACATAACACGGTTTTCGGGCGTTTAAATAAATTTTATGTCCCCACCGGTAAAGGCCTTTAGGCTAGGGTTCTCGACTCGGGTTCATATAATGTATGGGGGTTGGCCCCCATTTACCGCCAACCCAAACTTTAACAAAGTTCAAATATGCGTGACATTCCATAGATGTTAAGTCATATCACGTAGCTCAAGCGATCGAGCGCTTGTGCTTGCGGGGGCTAGACCCACGTTCAAATTCGGCGGAGCCTAAAAAAATTTTTGATACGCCTTTCCATTGCAGCCTAGGGCCATGTGGCGGTCTCTAGGCCTGCCACGTGGAAGCCCTCCATTGGTTAAAAATTACCAAAGTCGAACCATTGCCAAATATGAAGATGCCAATTATCCACTTCTGATTTGTCCAGATGGAATATTCCATGGAATATATTGGGGAATATTCCAAGGAATATTCCCAAAATATTCTTTGGAATATTCTTTTTAAAAATATTTTCAAAGTCAAAGTCAACCTTGGTCAAATTGGATTTTTGAAGGATACTGAAAAATTCAAACCTGCATAACTTTCTCATACGATGTCGGATTTGAGTGCCATTTGCGGCACCATAATCGCAGTGATGAGGCCTATCTGGTTGTTTAGGTTTCAACCAATTCTTAGAAATTCCATTTTTGAGCATTTTTTTCTAACTTAAGACATGATCACCTGATCACACCTCCCAAATGGGAAGCTTTTGGTCCCCAAAAGCTCTCTGATTTACAAAAATTAAATATGAGGAGACTGATTCTACACTCTTCCAACCTTGAAGCACTGAAATCTTCCTGACTTCAACAAATTGAGCTTCTCATAAAAAGATAAATTCTTCCTTGAATCCACTGACCGACATTTGCTAAACTTGACTGAATCATAATACAAATTTTTGAAATTTGTTGAACAACAAATATAATTTGCAGAAATAATATTGTTTCTACAATGGTCTAAATTCAAAGGAAATTGAAATTGAGATTCACCTTACCAACTGTCCTTGTGGTGAATTTTTTCCAAATGAGCCATGTACTTGCGTCGAATTCCGACCAATTTTTCTCGCCATACCAATCTGCCATTCTGAAACCAGCAATGACCCATGCTGAACTTTGTGCCCTCTTTTCTTGCATGCTTTACCCTCTCTTGGATTCTTGAACCACCTTGCACCGACACTTTTTCCTCTGCACCGATCGACACCAAAGGCACTTTCTGTAACATATTGTCATCTTCCCAAGACGATTTGCTTTCAGGTTGAAACATATCATCCTTTATATCAGTAATAACATGAAAAGGAGAATATATAGAATATTTTTACTTAACCATCAACAAAGTCAAATTTTTACTTGCGTTGACAAGCCTTTTCAATTGCCGTGCATTCACTAAAGATGATTCTAGCTTCTTCCGATGTGCTCTCATAATAAACTCCTTACCATCCTTGAACAAATGGTACTTGTTCTCATGGCGATGGAAGATCGCTTTTCTGTCATATAAATACGAACTACCCAACACCACACCTGTAATGTCAAGAGGTACCACATCTAATTCAACCCAATCAACATAATGAGCTATTATGGCGAAGCACAACATGCACTTTCTTGAGATTTGTAAATTAATATCCTTGCAAATCCATGCAAGTGGATATGGCTTTGGATGTGGAATGGTCTCAAGTTTCAGCTTCTTGACTGAGTCTTCTGAGATGAGATTATTTTGTGACCCACTATCAAATAGTGTGTCTATCTTTGTGTGCATGGCTATTATCCTCACATGAAACAACTCTATCCTCCTCTCTTCATTTTGAGCTTCTATGTGATAGTTTAAAGTGCTAGAACTGGCATTTGTTTCCTTTACAATCTCTTTCCCCTTTATGTTATTTAGTACCATGGCTATGATTTTAGTTTTTTCACTTGATTCAGACCCTAAGTCTTGTTCAACAGTTGCAACAGTTTTTCCCTTTTCTTTGGCCTTATCTTTTTTTTAAAATTTCTCTAGTTTTAGCTCCAGATGAAGTTTCTAACAATGGTCTTCATCGTGGCTTGTTTTGGAATAGTTTTTACAAAATAACTTTCCTTTCTCTTTCCTAGAGTTTGCATTTATTTTCCTCCCTTTGCCTTTAAATTCACTATCCATATTCCCATCAAAATATTATTTACCTCTAGCCTCTAAATGTGTAGCTTGCACACAAACTTCGTCTAGACTAGTAGGATTGAACATAAGGATAGTATGTATAAGATAAGTGTGCAAACCACCTATATATTTCAGCAAGGGATCTTGACTATGAAAATCAATTCCAAGTAGTAAAGCCCTTCTTCTAAACTCTTGAGTGTAATCTTGAACACTTTGTCCTTAAGTTGTCTAAGACTTTGCCAATTCATGATAGCCTTTTGTAAATGAGCTAATGGATAAAATTGTTGTTTAATTGCGGAAATAAATTCAGCCCATGATAAAGTGATCTTACCATGTTTTTTGATTTAATCCTTGGTCTTGGCCTCCCACCATACCAATGCTACTCATTCCATTATTAAAGAGGCTAACTGAATCTTGGTGTCATCTTCATGAAGGTTTTCTATCCTCAAGTAAACTTCCAACTGTCTTATCCAATTGTCAATTTTCTCTGCATTGACCTCACCATTAAACACAGGGAACTCAAATTTAACATCAAGCTTTAAAAATTGAATTTTACCAGTGGTTTTAGACTTGTGAGATTGATTCACCGAAATTGAGGATGATGATGTAGAGGAAGAGGATGAAGATGGGGATGGTGGATCACCATTTCCTCCATGTCCTTTCTTTGACTTGTGATCACTTTTCCTTCCTCCTGAAGAACCCTCTCCTTCTTTCTATTTTTTATACCCTTCTCCAACAAGCCTATCATTCCTTTCTTGGTAGAGTATCCTCGCCATCTCTGTCATGTCCAAGAAAGCCTTTTGGAACACCCATTCTTCTTCTTTGGGTTCCATATCTTCAGGGGCTTCTCCCTCTCTTGAAGACATTCTTGAAGTTGCTTCTATGGCTCTTGGTGGTGGCTCTCTGACCCTTGGTTGAGGATTACTTTGTGCACTAACTAAGTGTCCTTCACCTCTCTTGAGTTTAAGCCTAGTAAGTATCAAAACTTGCAAACAATCAACTATATCTTTGCACGAAAAAAATGTTGAGTAAAACTATAGCTCCTAAGACTCAAATCATTAAGCTGTGATACCATCTTATCTAAAAATTAAACTATTTGTATCTATTATTCAAAGTATCCATTCCATTTAATTAAGTGTGCAAAGTGTTTATCATGTCTTGCAAATTAAACAAAGTGTTTTTAGTAATTGTTTTTGAGTTTATGGGTGAGGGAATGTTAATTAAAATTAGTGTTTAACATCTTAAATCAGAAATACACAACAACATAACTTCACCATAACAACACAGCAACATGATGAGGCATTTCACCCCTCCTGGGCTACATCTGCTAGGTCCAAGGCTCCCAATGGGCATGTCCTTGCTCTATTAAGTTGCTCAAATTGGTTTTACAGTGAGAAATAAGCCTAAACAGGCTGAAAAAACTATGAAATTGAATTAAAAAGACAGAAATAAGCTAAGAATGGCTTTTATTTCACCTCAAACAGTGAAGTGTAGCCCAATGCAGCTCCATTTCCCTCATGGCCCTAATGGTTTTCCAAGATTCTTTGAAGAAAAAATGGCTGAAGAACACCTCTGTTGGCTCTGCAATCTGTCCCAAAATCTCCAGAATGCTCAGAATACATAAAATTGATGAAACTTTCATACAAATTGGATCAATATTGAAGAAGTTATGATGAAAACAAGATTCTTCCCAATGTCAATTGAAAACCCCACTAAATGTGGGAGAATTGGAGTTAACCTTGCTAAATGTGGGAGAACTGGAGTTAACCACATGTGACACCTCCGCAGATAAACCGCCAGCTAAACTGGGCTTATCCGTCTGCCCCACCTTGCATTTATTATTGGAATACCTAGCCACATAACACGGTTTAAAGGGCGGTTAAATAAATTGTCTATCCCCACCGCTAAAGGCCTTTAGGCCAGGGTTCTTGGCCCGGGGTCATATCATGTATGGAGGCTGGCCCTTAGGGGTTGGTCCCCATTTACCGCCAACCAAAAATTTAACAAATTTCAAATATGCGTGACATTCCATAGATGCTAAGTCATATCACGTAGCTCAGGCAGTCGGGCACTTGTGCTTCTGGGGGCTAGAATCATGTTCGAATCCAACGGAGCCTAAAAAAATTTTTGATACACCTTTCCATTGTGGCCCGGGGCCACGTGGTGGCCTCCGGGCCTGCCACGTGGTAGCCCGCCATTGGTTAAAAATTACCAAAGTCAAACCATTGCCAAATACGAAGATGCCAATTGTCCACTTCTGATTCGTCCAGATGGAATATTCATGGAATATTATAGGGAATATTCTTGGAAGGACACTGAAAACTTCAAACCTACATAACATTCTCATACGATGTTAGATTTGAGTGTCGTTCATGGCGCCAGAATTGCAGCGATGAGGCCTATCCGTTCGTTTAGGTTTCAGCCAATTCTGAGAAATTCCATTTTTGAGCATTTTTTTAACTTAGGACATGATCACCTGATCATTAAAGGTGGTGAATGGTTTGGAAAAGACATGTGTGACACAACTCTGAGGTATGTAATATATTTTGTGACATTTAGTACATCATGATAAAGAAATTATTTTTTTCCTTCGTTTTCAATGTTAATATGTCGATCACCATTTTTAACATTATTTGGATGCAATATGTATATTTTTTACATTAACCAGCACTACTAATTTCTGATGTTGTAGATTGTTAGGTGCATTTATGTTACCACCGTCAAATGTTTTACCTCACACATACCGATATTTACATATCATTATGAAAGATATTGGAATGGAGTATCAAATTATTCACGAAATTCTTAATGATGATATTCTCTATTATAAATAACATGTGTCAAAATAAAAATGTCCAAAATGTGATGAGAGTAGATATCAAACCGATAAAGTAATAAAAAAGGTGCCTCGCAAGGTTCTCCATTATATTCCCATAATTCCACGTCTGTGACAAGCAAAATCATAGAGCAATTTATAGATTACCATGCAATGAAAAGAAGTCAAGATGGTGTTCTTCGAATTCCTTTAGATGGATCTGCATTTACTAATATAGAGGAAAGATGGACAAAGTTTAAAGAAGAACCTCGTAATCTTATGCTTTCATCAGTAGCTTATGGAGTCAATCCATTTGGAGAGCTAAGATCTATTTACTCAGTGTGGCCCATTTTTTTATGAACAATAACATTCCTCCTTGGATATCAATAAAGAGGGAGCACATAATGTTGACAATGATTTTTCTAGGTATTGTTTTGTTTAGAATAAATATATTCGTTTACATAATAACATATCATTATTTGTCTTGTTTTTTTAATACTTATGTCTTATATTTTGTGTTTACTCATATATGTTCAATCATGTCTTATAATTATGTCTTATTTTTTTATTACTCATATATTTGGTAATTATGTACTGTATGTTCAATCAATTAGGCAAGTATCAGGTCAAAGATATGAATGTACATATCGAGCCTCTTATTGATGAGTTACTAGACTTATGGAAGGGCATCACTATGTATGATATCTCCAGACCGATAGATGCACGAATGGAATTTGAATTCCATGCAATGCTTGTATGAACAATTCATGATGCCCCTGGGATAACACATTTATGTGGTATATTAAAACATTACCATGGAATTTAATATTTTTTACTAGTTTTATGAAGTTCATTTCATGCATTTTTTTGTAAATATTCCATTGATTATACATAATTCAATTAATAATTGAAATAAAAATTAATCCATCTCTTGCAAGTATTAAAACAAAGGGTAAATTTGCTTGTCCAAATTGTGGTCCTAAATTGAAATCTCCTCATTCAAGAGGTCTATGAAATGAGGTGTTTGATGAGTATAGGCACTTCCTCTCTAAGAACCATAGGTACCGAAGAACTGAAAAACATCTTTTAAATGGAAAAGAAGAAACTGGATTAAGACCACGAGAATGACACCTCTCTATGCAAGTTCAATATAATATAATCTCTCAAGGGATGGATTAAATCATCTATTTATCATTATACATGAAATTTTTGGATTATTTGTATTTTTATTTCATTTTCTTCATTTTAATATTTGACAGTTATTGTTGTTATAATATCTTAAACTATGATTCACCTTACATGTCGGCAAGGCATTAATAACAGGGCACTACCACAAGGAATGAAAATTTATCGTGAGCGATTCAGTAGGCTCCCCTACTATGAGCACCTAGATATTGTTCATTTGTTTGATACAATTCACATCGAGAAGAATGTAACAAATACCTTATGGAGAATATTAGATGGAAGAAGAGATAAAGAAAAAAATTTCAAGATTTATAATGACATTAAGGAGGCGAATCATGTAGTGAAAAGTGTGATTCATTCAAATAGCGATAGATACGGTCAAAATCTAAGCGCCTTTCTATGGTTATTAACAGAGAAACAAAGCAAGGATGTTAAACAGGTTATTGAAAAAATAAAATTTCTCACTGGATTTTCTTCAAACATAAAGAATATCCTAACAAATAAAGGTGAATTAGGTGGGGTAAGGACTCATGATTGGCATACATTCATTAAGGTAATTATTTTGGTTTATATATTTGTATAATAATGGTGAAAAATATTTTTAGTATTTTTGTTTTATACTTATTTCAGAATAAATAATCATTGATTAATTTTTTTGTTACAGTATGTTCTACCTCTATCTCTCCCAGACAACTATGACAACAATGTCAAACATTTTATATATGATCTTGGATAATACATGAGTTAAGTGGCGATACATATGCAAAGTGTATTTTTTTTAATAATTTGTTGTTCATAAAGTTATATTTTACTGCATGTGTTTTACTTCTAATGTACTATATATCTTATTGTGGAAACTCATGATTTTTTTATTTCATTTGTAGATGGTTTTCATCTAAAGAAATCGATAAAGAAGATACAAAGTATTGGAGGAAACAAATTCCTCGTATAATGTGTAAAATGAAAAAGTATCTACCTCCAGAAATTTTCAATGCACAAGAACAATACCTCATACACCAAGTTGAGGAGATTGAAAAGTGTGAACCTGTACACAAAAGATCAATGTGGATGGTTGAGAGGCACTCAAAATATTTAAAGGCTTTGATTAGAAAAAGAGAACGTCCTGAGGGTTCTATGGTAGAGGGATATATGGTATATGAAACCATGGTTTATATTAATCAATATAGTTCAATAATAGAAAAAATTATCATGTATTAGATTGCATTTGGGATGTCAACTCCATGAACAAATTTGAAGCGGAGCACCTATCGGGGAAAGGTACAATGAGGAAAGTGAGATGTAATTATATAGTGTAGATTTATAGTAAATTTAAATTTTTATTTTTTTTATGTATATCGTACTTATTTAGTTTTTAGTATTCATGACCAGTACAATATTATAGTGGTATAATGTGTTAACTAATTATATATATGCATGTGAACTGTTTTATTTCAATACAGCTTGTCGAGAGTGGGATGCAATACATTTATACATTGAAAACAATGGTGATTGGATGAAGGTATGGATTGAACGATGTAAACAAGCTAGTAATGGTAGGTTACCATGATATGGTGTATCTACATTGGTTAAAGAAGCTGAACGTAGTGGAGATACCAATCTTACACAAAGGGAAATTGATTTAGCACATGGTTTAGTACATCACCGAGAAAGCATATAATTCACATATACTATTTATTTTTACAATTATATTGATGCATATGGCATGTTTTTTTATTAATTTGAAATTTTTTGAAGTATAAATATGTTTATCAAATAACAACAATGTATTTTTTACGTGCTTTTCATATTGCAGTTGAAACACTACAACAAAATGTTGTGCAATGGCCACAAATTTCGCATCAAAATGTTGGATGAAAAGCATACAACTTCAAATAGTGGGATAATTGCAGTATTTCAGGTAGAGAACATTGCATCTAGAGGTGACAGACATCTAGAAGTATTTGCAAATCCATACTATGGGTATCTAGATGATATACTTCAGTGTGACTTTAAATCGTTCAAATTAGTTGTATTCGATGTCAAATGGTACAGGCTATGAATCAATGAACATGATCGTGATAGAACTATTATTAAACATGCTAATGGATTTAACATGGTAAATACAAGGAATTTTGAGCCAGGCTTAGATACCTATCTTCTTCCAAGCCAATTCGAAGAAGTATTTTACTCAAATGTTCTAGGTAAAGTAGGTTGGTCCTGTGTTGTTAGATATGATCCAAGAGGAAGGCCGGTAAAGTATAATTTAGTGAAAGAATATAATATTGAAGAATAAGATGATGTAGAGGAGCAAGGGGTTCATGTGTTAGACGAATACGTTAAAGAAGTTCAAGGATATGTTACTCCATAAAATGTTCTGGAGGAACTACATGATATTGACAATACGCCAGACAAATAACTTGAAGAGTTCGAACCAAATGTGTGAGAGGATGTTCCAGATGATGATGATCATGATGCTGACATGGCCAATCCTTTGAACATGAATTATGAATACCATGATATGGATGATGATTTGGATGAAGAAGAAGATTAATGATATCAAAATCTTGAAATGTACGAGGTATGTAGTTATATGTTTTCAGTTGGTTTTTTTTCTTTAATTTACTTCAATAGCAAAGATATTTGTCTAAGATATTCTTATGGAAATTATTTTAACTTGGTTTTCATATAGAAAATCATCGAGCTAGAGGTGAGAGGAAACAATGCAATGGAAGAAATAGTGAATGAAAAAAAAAACTATATATTAAATATAACTATATATAAAATTAAATATAAATACAACTATATATTAAATAACCAATATTATAAATTAAAAATTAAAATATAAATATAAAACAAAAAAATACCTAAAAAAAAAATCCATAAAACCAAAACTACTTATAATTCCTCTGCGCTATGAAATCTTTTGAACCTCACACCCTTCCCCTCAACCTATTAAGTCATCACTCACGCCGACCAGGTATCCCTGCACTCAAAATTTATCCCAACCCCACACCCTCCTCGCAATGCCACACCCTTCCCCTTAACCCATTAACTAATCATGGGCATCGACCTGGTCTCCCTGCAGTCAACACAAATATCCCACCAAAACCCAACTCACTCAGTACCATTACATTGCAAACACTTACTCAGCAGAGAACTCGTCGCAGACGGTGACCATGCTTCATCCACAAGTGACGGTGATGGTTCTTCATCCATACATGACAGTGATTCATCTGACCACTCAGCAGAGGACTTGCTGCATGAGCAAGCCCCACTCTATATTCGACTAGCGGCCATGTTAATTTTCATTACTTATTTAGACTGATTGTGTGGCAACTACAACACAAAATCCATGATTATGCGTTACTGTTCAAACAAGGTTAGAGGCCAAACTAAATATAGTTCATGTAAATATTTCCTACTGGGTATTGCCCAAATCCACAAACACTTTCCCTAACCAGAGGATCCTCTTATGCAATCTGCAATAATTTTTCTCCCCATACAAGAAGAAAATTCACAAGGAAAAGAAATAGCCCAAGAAATTTCTTTCTTAGAGAGGACCATATCTCAAACAATCATCAAGAAGGACAATTCAAGACTTTCCTCACTGTACAACATTTTGCATATGATTAGGCTGAGTCTTCTTTGTATCAGTCTAAATAATACATAGTTAAAAAATTCTCTGATGAAAGAAATTTGTCTTTAAATGAGAGTTACAAGTTTATGCAGAAGCAAGGAGAATTTCACCCATGAGAGTCTCCTTACTTATTTAAAGAGAGAAAGATAGCAACACTCTTAAGAGTTTCTATAGATGATGAGACTAGGGTGTGACAAGGCAAAGGAAACCTATACCTGATAGTGATCTTATTGATGACCCTCGAGTCAATGCACATCCTCCATCGACTATCATTTCTTGGACTTAGCATTGTTGTGACAACGCATGGACTTAAACTCTCCTCAATCAGGCCCTTGTCCAACAATTATTGAACCTGATTTCTAACTTCCTCATTTTCCTTTGGGGTCATCCTATAAGTAGCCTTGTTTGGTAAGCTTGCTACAGGTATCATATCTATGTGGTGACTGATACTTCTTTTAGGTGGAAATACAATGGGAAAATCATCAACTACAGTATCTTGATAATCCACTAACATATTTTTCACTTCTATTTGCATATTTGAAATGACAGTATTAGTAGATTCACTTTTTAGTTTACAAATAATGGCATCAATCACCTCTTCTTCTATCATATGTTGTAAGAAATATTTTCCACCAAGAAATAGATATTTTGGCTCACTCTTTGCATCTCCATTCCCTTCTTTCAGAGGTAGAAAAGTATGTTGAATACCACCCATATCTAACATATAATAGTTCTTGCTTCCATCATGCACTAATTTCCTGTCAAATTGCCAAGGTCTGCCCAAGAACACATGACACACATCCACAACCACAATATCACAAGTCACTTTGTCTTGATATCTGTCTATTTGGAAAGCCACTTCGCTTTTCTCAGTAACGAGAAATTGGTGTCAAGTTTATGCAACCATAACACCTTTTAGGGTGTTGGATGCTTGACCTTCTTAAGGTTTATATTTTCCACCATTTCAGTCGACACCAAATTTTCGGTGCTTCCACTATAAATAACCACTTTAAAACATTTCCCTTGGACTTTGCATGTAGTTCGAAACAAATCTTTCCTCTGTGAAGACTCTTCCACTTCCTTCTCTGGTTTGAATAGCACCTTGTTCATGGGAAGAGCTTCTCCAACCTCAGGTACATTCTCCACTATAGGAGCTTGTGCTTCTACCTACTCTCCTTATGCAACATAGTTTCCTCTTTCCCTTGCATTCTCATTATGAGGACACTCATACGATCGATGGAATATTTTGTTACAATTGTAACATATGTAGACCGACTCTCTTCCTCTACCTCTACCTCTACCTCACTGGTAGGGTCTTCCATATCTAGGTTCATATCCTTTCCATTCTTGTTCTTGCTGGTTAGAACAACCAACTTCATCCTTTTAAGTTGGAGCCTTCCCTATTCCAGCCATTTCACTAGTAGAAAATGATGAAATTATTGGCTAGGTGACTAAAAACGTTAGTCACCACAATTATTTCAAGTGAATTACTACTAAATTTGAGAAATTTTAAGTGACTGAACTAAAAATGACTAACTTAAACGACTAATTTAGTCTAGGGATAAAATATACAACTAGATGATAAGTGACTAAGCTAAAAGTGACTAACATAAATGACTAATTTAGTCTAGGAATAATTATATGACTAGAAAATTGGTAATAAAATTAATAAGGATTAATGTAAATGACTATTATATTCCATGAATAAAAATATGACAAAATAACAAGCACAACATGACTTATATGAATTAGTCATTTATGTTAGTAATTTTTAATTGTGTCACTCTCGAAATGGAAAATTTCAATTTTGATACCGAAGTGTTACATTTCACTACAGGGGAATCTGAATCAATCTGCAGTGTCGAAATTTAAAGGCAGATGGGTCTCTGAATACATTTATAGTGTTAAAATTTTGAATACCATTTTGTCTCTAAATTATAACACTAGAGGCTTGTTTCTACTATCGCCTTAGCAATGAATCCTCTCACTTTGGATTATTTATTGAATTTTTGGGGTATCTGAAAGCACAAATTTATGGGGTATATTGTGGGAATATATCACTAGCACTGAAAAATATTTCCCCCATCATATATATTATGATCCATACATCATATCAATAGCAATATGATCATCGATCAACCAAACATTTCCCCAATGTTTCACGATTCAACCACCTAAGTCCTTCTCTCAACTATTCTTACTATGTAAAACATACTAATGACACTAAATATCCCCCATAAAGGCCTAAGATCCTATATAGAGGTCATATGTTGTTCTTTGAGAATTAATTCACAAAGCTTAATCAACAATGATTCAAATAAGGCCTAAGCCTCTTATGTTCCCATTTTAACCAATCCTACACTTGTAAGCATCATATGTGATTTGAAAGCCACCTAATTTCATTAAGGTTCATGATGACACTCCAGGAGCCAATCATGGTGTGAAAAACCCTTGAATGGTACACACATCCCTCCTAGAAGCCAAAGAATATCCCTTAGATAATACAATTAATGTGGTGGTTTGAAGACTTTTTAATGGCTACTCATTATTTAGCACTTAACTCCATGCAATGAGACCCATTCTTATTATGTAAAGCAAACTAAATGCCCATATTTCGAGCTATAGGTCTTGTTCATGGAAATTGTGCACAGAAAAAAATAATTTAGGGATTAAGGCCCTTGTTTTCCTCTCCTAACCATAACAGAGACACTAACTCCAATATGTGGTGAGAAATACCTCTTATGGTGCCCATGTCTCGACTTAAGTCGAAATATTCATTAAAGAATATCTATGTTGTTTTTACATCTAGCTCATATCCCTTGAGACTAAAAACCTTATTTTAAGGCCTAATGCCCTTGTTTACCCTCCTTACCCATTGTACATTCCTTGACTCCTATACATGGTGTGAAAAAATTCCTAATGGAATTGATATCCTATATATCCTTAAGATTATTTAGAGAGGATCTATGTGGTTGTTCAGTGCAAAATTCATGGTCCTTGATCATGAGAAGCTTCATTTGAGGAGTAAAGGTATTTTTATCCTTCCCTGATACTAATTCTTATCATGCAAAGAATAGTAATGGTGCTCATATTCCTAGATAAGGTCCTTTTCATGCCCATTGCTAAAGGCTTTCAGAGTTATTCCTAGTGTCCAAAATGTGGTAATTTTGTGCAAATATCAGTAAAGATAAAAGCCCTAATAGAAATTCCTTCATTGGTCAAAACCTCTCATAATGCTAAATTTGGGCAATTGGCCTCATTGTGATAGGTAGAAGGTTAGGTCAAAAAAAAAATAATTTAATTTAGGCTTCTACAATCCATATCATGAAAAGCAAGAAATTTTTTGGTAAAAATCACATTATCATAGTTTTGTTGACGTGTTTTGAACCATCCATTTTGGTTCATCAATATGACAAGATGGAGAATCAAATCTTGGCATCAAATTAAAAATATAAAGTTTTTTTTTTTAATTGTAAAACCTTTAGGAAAATTCATGTTGTCATACTTTTCTATATCTTTGTTGAAAGAAGAAAAAAAACTTTCACATAATTTTATATTTAATGATGAGTCTTTTAATCTATCTCAGTATTAAAAAAAATATTTAACCTAGTTTTAAATCTAATTTTTAGTATTCTAATTTGTCTCAATATATGAGAAATAATGGCCATATGAACCACTAGAACTTTCAGAAAATTATACTCTTTAACACACATAAGACCGCAAATTACATAAAGCTTGGCCCATGTTATATTAAATTATCTACATTTAAACCAAATGAAAGTCGCTGGGAAAATTTAATTTGTCTCAATATAAAAAAGTCTTTAACATAATTTTAAATTTAATTTTGAGTCTTCTAATTTGTCTCAATATATGAGAAATAATGGCCATATAAACTACTAGAATTTTTAGAAATTTTACTCTTTAACACACATAATAACACTAATTACATACACTCTAATTTGTCTCAATATATGAGAAATAATAGCCATATAAACTACTAGAATTTTTAGAAAATTATACTCCTTAACACACATAAGAACACTAATTACATACACACATAATAACACTAATTACATACAACTTGGCTTGTTATGGTAAATTCTCTACATTCAAAGCAAACCAAATGAAAGTCATGGGGAGGAATTTTTGGCACCAAAATGTTATGGCAAGTAAATTCTCTGTGTTTAAACCAAATCAAAGCCTTTCCACAAACATTTGGGACCACAATTTATTCCACCTTAATTGTTTTTTCATTTGGAAATATGAGGTACATAGAGGCATCTTTTGGATGCCCATGGCATCAGGTAAGATGCTACTACTCGACCCTGCAACACATTCAAATCTTTCAGTCCTCAAATTCCATTTATGGATCACCCCATCCCACCCTTCTCGTTACCCAAGCCAGGTAGATGAGAGAAATGTATCTATCGCAAGAAATATCACGAGGTCTGTGAAAAGGGCATCATCCGCTATGGGATCACTGCCTGAAGGTCTCATCTCTTCCCCAAGGTGAGTCATATCGTAAGATGCTTCAATTTATGGGCTTCCATTATATACCAATATTATACAATACAAAAACTCGATCAGCAGTAATGTGCCCATCTATGGGATGATCTACAAGTCCTAGCTATACTATAACCTTTTCTTTTGTTACCTTAGCTCGTGCCCCACGACTGTCTCTTGAACTGACTCAAATGATGGTCATTTTTTGTTGGTGATGTTGTATATGTTAGCCAATTGGCTTCACTTACTATCATATGGAATTCCATCCCCTTCACCCATCCATTTGTATCCAAGGATCGTCCTGTTCTCAGCAATGATGCCCTCCCATATGATGCTCATTCATCTTTACAGACGCAGAGTCCACGAATAACTTGTAAGGGTATGGAGATTTCTTTCAATTATGTGTTTGATATTTTTTTACTGTAATGGCATAGATGATGGGCGCAAAATTGTTTGGTTTGTTATTTTTGTTATTAAATACATTGTTTCAAATGATCTATTACTAAAAGTAATCATCTGAGATTTAACTATTTGGCTTTGTCTTTTCCTGAGCTATCCTCTTTTCTTTGTCCAGGGTTTCTCTTCTAGGGTTTGTGCTATAAGTCTTCTAAGCTATTTTGGTGTTTGGTTTCTATGGTTCAATTTTAGTTGATATACTATAATTTGGTCAATGATATTTATAACGTAGACTCATATTTACAGTAAAATTCAAATGGAGAGAGTTTAAGATTTTGGATAGGAGTTTCTATGAGCTTACAATCAAACATTAATCATTGATCTTCGTTAGAACTATTGTTGGTCTATTTTGGGAATTAAAATGTAAACTCATGTTCAAATTAAAATGAAAATGGAGATAGTTCTAGATCTCAAACAAAATTCTCTATGAGATGACAATCAAACATTAATTTATTGGCCTCCAACAAATTCTTATCAACTTATATTGTGGACTATCACATTTCCATTGCCTCCCACTCTTTCAAATTTAAGTTCAATAGTCACGGGGAGCACCATAAAGGCTATAAAGACATTTTGGAATATGATTATAAAATTAAGATCCAGTTGAAACATGGCACTATGTATATTGGCACATCAATCTGAATGCTACTCTCTTAAGTGGAATTGACATCTTACCGTTGTAACAATGCATGAGAGGATTCTTCATCCTAGCCAAATCCAATATTATAACGAACAATTGGAGCAACATATAATAATTTATAGAAAAATAAATCCATGGTAGCTTCATCTAGGGCTTGACAATTAGAGACCATGCGTGGCAGTTTATACTTATGGTATGTAGCATGTTGTGTGCTTATATAGGAATTTTTTGTTAAAAAAAAATGGAAATTATTCATGGATTAGCTCACTTGCTGCATGGGTTTTCTCTTATAAAATAGTGGAAAAGGAGAGAAGTGGGAGTGAGAAAAGTTGGGTAGTTCCAGATGCAATAATAACATCTTTTTTTCTTCAATAACTTAACTCTTTTCGTTATAGAAAAAGGTGTTGGGGGAGTGTACCTTATTTTGCATGCACACTTCATTGGCTAAAATAGTCTTTGAATTCTTTATATCTTTGAGTACTACGGATGCACTTCAATGATCTTCAATGCAACGTAAATCAACTAATTCTTACCACCAAGATCTACACACAATTTCTAAATTCTTCCGATTCTAGATATAACATCTGGATTACTTTCACAAATTTGGCATATCTTGGAGATAAGATAAAGTACCTATATGCCCTGTTTGCCCCAATAATTTATATTGTTGATTTCCTTTACTCTCAAATCATATTATCCTTCAGTGTCCAATTATTCTTATCCTGGAAAAATGAGTTGAATTAGTGTAAGGGTTGAATTTGTTCCAATAGCTTTTAAAATTGTGTGTAGTCGATCCCTAGCCAAAGACAATTCATGTAATGTTGCTCCATAACGTTCCAGCTAAACTCTAGAAGCAGTATTGCTTCTATGATCCTTTGCCAAAGTGCCCTTGATTTTGGCATGAACCTATTGACCATTTTTTGGTGAGGATGACATTTTATGTTATTATAAGTCCCTTGGCAATAATTTCTCCATGGGCTGCAAATGTAGGAAACTCTTTCTTCCCCTCCGCCTTGAATTTCCAAACTTTTGAAGGGAAAGGTCAACTGGAACATTAGGAAATAGAAATGATAACATTACATAGGAACAGGGTGCAAATACAGGAGAAAATACAAGGGGACTGCAGGTTGTGGCACACTCTATAGTCCAGTTCCACAACTCAACAATATGTAGATTCTCACAATTCATATTGAAAATTAAACAAGCTTATGGCATCAAAAAGAAAGAGAGGAAATTTTTATAATTGGACAAGTAAGTAGTGAGCAGTCGAATTCTCTGGTATCTACTTTCAAGTAAATTCCAATCCTTTGGAATGAAAGTTCTTTAGATGAGTGAAGGTCTACATTTTGAGAAGTCAATCATCCCATCCTTCCCGTAATATTCCTCACCATGAACCTAGAAAAGCAAGAACAGCCCTGCAGGCTACAACTATCAATTGTGAGACATTAAAATACAATGGAGATCACCAGGAGCTCAATTAATATTTTCTCATCTTATTGCTTCATATGGTGGTACAAATAGTTAGAAAAGTATCAGTATTATTTGACAAGATCTGAGTGTTACTGCAAACCGAACCGTTAACTGGTATATGTTTCTTGTCTTTAATAATGTCTTGGTTACATATATTAAATATGGGTTCTTATTGGTGTTACTAGCATATCCCTTCTTCTATGGCCTATAATGGAAATAATATCAACTAGTTCTTGTTTTTCTTATGCTAACTATCCTCTTCAAATTTGGACATTTTCTTCAAAGTTCAGATGTTTTGGTAACCGTAAATTTGAATTTAAATTTTTCTACATGATATCTCAATTTTCCTTTTCCTAGTGGATTTATATTATCTTCTCCAATATATATTTTCAATTAAAAATTATCGTGCTAACCAATTTTCTAGTATCTTTTGTCTTAGATCTCACGAGGATATACATCTTTCCTAAAAATGTATATCCTTCCTAAGATTTTCATAGCCAACTCTGATCTAAAAATTATATGTTCTAAAAAATGAATGGAGTAGTTAGATTTTCAAAGTTTGCTTCACACCATCTATTGCATAAGGAGATATGTATCATTATGATTGCATCTTGATATAACACACTATTTCCTTCTTTTCGTGCCAACCATTTATCCTAAAATGGGGCCCCTTTTCTACAAAGAACGATAACATGATGAGTCCTATACTCAACAACAACTAATGCTGCAAAACCTTTGGCAACCCTGTAGTTTCATATAATGTTCTTAACTATATCTCATTTTTTTTTTTTAAGTAATGTGTTACCACGTGCATTGTCAGAAAAGAGGGCCTAACCATGCTTATTTCATAGGTTTTTGAAAAATATTTCTTCTACATAAATGTCTATATGAGGCCTTTTTTTTGCACTCTCGAGTTGAAGTAGATTTGTGAGAGGCTAAAGAGAAGTCTGTTAAAATTTTCAATGCATTTTCACTATGCCAACTCTGGCTTTGATCCATCCATGTTTAGGTTTTGATATATCTAACTCTACAAAAAGTTTGATTTTCTCTCTTTATAAGAAGTAAAAACATGTGTGAATTTTAAGGGGAACAATGATAAACTGAATGGTGTTTATGAAGTGTAGGTCCCTTCATAACTGAATGGTTTAGCATGGAAGTGTAAATGAGCCAAATTTGAGGAACCCACTTGAAGATTGACGATGAAGAACTCCTTCTCTTTTCTGAAGAGGCTTCTCCAATACCACATATAAAGTTTAAAAGGTTGAAGAGAGCAGGGTAATCCCTCGATAATGATAGAAGGCAAGTTCCTCTTATTAATAAAAATAATATTTCTAATGGAAGTGATCTCATGGACTACTTGAATTCTAGATAGTTCATGAGAAAGAGTCAAGGATTTATAGCTAGTTTAGAGAAAATACAACATGTAGAAGAACACCATTTCTCAAAACAAGTTTTTCAATCTCCTCGGTGAAGAAGACAATGAGGATGATAAAAAAAATCATCAAGTTGATAATTTATGTACTGGAATTGACATTATTGAAACCATAAGCACATTCATAGATAACTCTGCTCTTGAAAGAAACAAATATTGTGAAAACATGAAAGTATATTCTTGTGTAAATGAGCATACAAGCAGGATTACCCTATCATCTAAAATCAAAGAATTTCTTGCTAATTAAATGCTCCATGGCACAATTAAAAGGAAAATCTTGGAAACTCTTTGTATTTTAATTCTTGTACCAGTTTTTTAGGCTTTCTTCAATTGAATCTCCTAACCAAACATATATCAATCTTGTAATTCCATCCATATATTTCCACACCTGTTGAGAGAAAGGAAATGACATGACGATATGAAAGTTATATTCACCATTTTCTTTGCAAAGACTACACTACCCAACACCATGAGTATTTTTCTTTTCCAGGATGTCTGATACTAGTACCTCGTTATTTAGTACTTAGGAGTAACCACATGAAAAGATGGGGTTTTAGAGACAGTTGAATCTCTAGACCTTGGAACACCACCACTTCTTTAGGATCCAAGTCTCCCTGAGCAACCAAGGAATTATAGATTTTTTTTTAATGTGTAATATACAATGGGGATTCAAATACAAAATTGGAGTGTCATCTCCATATTTTAATAAAATAGGTCTAGACTTGATCTTTTCTATGTATTTATCCAATATAGCATAACCTTTACACTTAAGGTCCAACTTTTTCTAAGAGTCACTTATTATTCCAAATCCAAATTATTTTCATAATGTTATATTCCACTCGTGATAACCTATAATGTGATTGTTCTATAGTAGTTTACTCTAAGCATGTGCTCATTCCAATCCCAACGATTGAATTGTGCCAGAAAGAAAGATATTTGAACCATGAATATTTTCAAAGATATTGACAGAAACATAAACTGAGAATAGACTTGGAATGTGAACATTAAGCTGTTGATATGCTTCTTGAGAATGAATCGGTTGTGTGTAACATGTTTCTATCAGTAGTATTGCCTTGAAAATAATTATTGCATACTGGTACACCAATTGTGCATTTTATCAACCCTGTCCAGTTCCTGTTGCCTACATTTTGGAATAGGGGGCCATGGGGGCATTATTTGTTTCCTTTATTCTCCACAGAGTTTGATTATCCTTTGGATGTTAGGAGAGTTTCAAGGGGAGCCATCCTCCCTCCTACAAGAACCATCTTCCCTCGCCTTTTCATCCCTATGTAGTCTCCAATGGATATTATCAGATCATATGTTGGTCCTTTTAGAGTGGTGGATGATGACATAGTTGGCCTCTCTAGCTCATCTTCAAGCATTCATGCAGACGTGTGACAATGGTGATCTCTTGTCTAGGTTTCTTGCTTTAGTCTTTATCTACCCTTGGACAATTGGTATCCATACTAAAGTCTTATAGCTTTCATCATGCTTACAATGTTTTCTTTGTAAGGATGATCTCTTGTCTAGGTTTCCATCTTTAGTCTTTATCTACCCTTCGGCATTTTGTGTGTGTACTTGGGTATTATAGCTTTCGTTGTGGTTATAATGTTTTCTTTGTACACATTGATTTATTATTTAGCTATTTTTTTAGTCACTAGGTCTTTTTATGATGTTCTTTACACATTGACCTGCCTTGATAATTCAAGGACATTAATTTATTTCTTTTTCTTCCCTTTGATGAAGACGTTCCATTTATTTTTGTTTTTGGATTCTGTGAAGTTCAAGTGACATATGAGATCGAATTCCTGGTGCATGAGTAGTTCCAGTATTTATTTAATTGATAAATGGAGGTTGCATCATCGAGGCTTGGAGGATGTGTAACCCTAATGTTGACAAAGGAAGTCATTTGATTATTGGGGAAATTTCATTCTTATCTCCTAGATTTTGGCTAGTATATGTCAAGCATGTGTAGGGATTATATAGAGTGATTATTTTCAATGTATTTAGTAATCCATGGGCATAGATGCTCAACATATGAACATTAATGTCGAAATTTTCGTAATATTCTAAGGAAATTCTACCCTGGAGTTTTACTATAGCAAAAATCCTTCCTTCCCAATTGCAGAAATAAATTTTTAAAGCAATTTACCAAGACTTTACTAGTAGGAACAAGACTTCAGAGTGTTAAATCCTCAACTTGTATTTTGATAATTTTTCATTCAAAATATTTTTTTCCCAAGCATCAAGGGGGGAATTAGTAACTAAAACATATAATCGTTGTGGCCACCAAGGATCACATAGTGTTGTTGCCAAGGAAACTGATATGATATCCTACAAACATATTGAGAAAGATTAGCCAGGATTTAAATTTAGTTGTTCTAGGCATTATCACTATGAGTCACAATCACTAGAGCTACTCCTAATGGGAATGTCATTTGAAATATTTATTTTCATAAAAATGCACTATGTTTTCTTCACTAAGATGTATTTTCTAGATACGTGGTAGGGAAATTTGCATATGGGACGAGCTAACCTTTCTAAGAAATGTTAGAGCTATACTGATAGCCTGGGGAGTTCTTCTAGAAACTCAACATATTTCTCTACTGAAAATTTTCAATATAGTGAGTAAACGATTCCATAGAATTTTGACAAAGCTTAAGGTCGTAACCGCCCAATAACTATGTAGGTTGAGGCCTCCTTAAATATGAATATGAAAAAAAACCTTGGGAATATTTTAAATTCAAATCTTATTATGCTAGTCATACAACTCCCATAAATCTCCAACCCATGTCTAAATCATACTTTTAGAGGGGATTTCATCCTAAAAATGACCTTCCAAGGCATGTTGACTACAATTAAAACAAGCTTCTATTATATTCATTGAAATAATTTTTAAAAAGTGGGTTAGGAACATGAACAAAGTTGTGATGTTTTGAGGAACTTTTGGTCAAAACGTTTTCTCTTTCTTCGATGCTATTATCCTCTTGCGTGACTGGAGTATGAGAAACTTATAGAATGTGGGAAACATCTTGAGATCTCTGCTTCACTGGAGGGAAAGGTTAGCAAAGTAGGATGAAGAACTAAATGTATGGAAAAAAATTTCAAGATCTAAAGCATGTAAGAATAAAGAATCATTAGTAGAGAAATTAAGAGGACGGGATACCATGCCTTTGGCCCACATTTTTAACTAAGCTTGATTCACTATTTCTAGTTTTAATTTTATGAAGATTAGGAAAAAAAATTAAATGTAAACTGACATTTAAAATTTCTCTTTTTTATTTTTATTTTTTGAGTTCATCCATAATCAAGGTCATAACAGGATCGATTTTTTTGGGGGAATTGGAGCATGGGGTGGCTGGGTAGGGGGAGGAGGGAGCTAGATTATGGTGAGGATAAAAGAGTCATATAAAAGACCTAAATTCTCAATATTATATGAATTATATATGAATCTATGGGTGTATCTATGCCATCGATGTCATCTAAGACTTGCATTAGGCCTCACCTATGCCCACGTAAGGGGGTTTGGAACCTAGGCCTCCAAGCTAATACTTTTGTGGGCACATGGACATGTACACACAGTCACATACATCTATAATTTTCTATCCTACATGTCCTATTTTATGGTGATGGACATACCTCTTATTGAACACGTGTATTCCTCATATTCTTGTGTCATGGGACTTAGGTGTTTTGAGATTTCTTAAATAGATAGTTTGGTAGAATGTATTTTTTTTATACATTGTTTTTTTTCCATTTATGTCAGCTATACCCATGGGGTTTGAACTTTTAGACATCCACACAAAGAGTTCCTAATAGTACACTCTATTGCCATTGTCCTACACTCTGGGTGGCATTATTTTTTCATCGTTATTTATTAGAGTTTATTCATATTTAATTCTCTTATTTACAATTACACCAATTTTTTGAGGTTTGAGGTCCTTGATTAGCCAATGGCTAATTAACTCTTAAATTTTATATGTACATTTCATTTTATCGTACTCCTTACAAGGGCTAGTGATTTTGGTAATTTTGATAGATAAAGAACGAGTATGGTCACATGGAGAGAAATTAGAGAGATGGTATAAAACCATATGTAATGTGGGGATAAAACATGGTTTTGTCGCAAAACATAGGTGTATCTTGGATTATGTGCAACAATATGAGGTACCTCATCCAGTCGTAAGTGAGAATTCCACTATTATTAGTATGATATTTGGTGTACTTCTGAGTATTTCAACAATACTTAAGGGAATTGAACCCAACATAACTTGAGGGAATAATTTATTTGTTGACAATGTTTGAAATTATCCTTTGGTAGAAATCAGAGAGGTGACTGTTATAGAAATGCAAGAAACACCGAAGATGTTAGAAGTGAAGAAGTTGATCTGTCAAAATAAAGATAGACACCATTGAAGTTTGTCTAAGAATACTATAGATTAATTCACTTCAAGTGTCTAAATATATTAACACACTTTTCTTCTTGGAACATTTCTTGAGTTCTGACACCTGTAAAAAAATTCAGACTTGACCCGTTAGCTCGCACCAGACCAAAGAAGTTTCCAGAATTGAGGCTAATATTTCTTAAAATTAGTGTTAAGAGGGGCATATATAACATGGAATAGCATACTGCATTACTGGAAGATACTATGGCTATTCTATTAGAGATCAATGACAACTGATAAATTTGTAGAAGAATATGGCACTATAGAAATATGCGAAAATTGAAAATTTCTGCATATAATCCACATCAACCTCATTTCTCAACATTCTTAAGCAGCAAGAAATCCAGAGAGATCATTTCCAGAAAGAATATTAATTTAGAAAATTTCAAAATTCTCTCCAAATTTTCTATCTATGCAAGGCCATGAATGACTATATGAGAAACTTGAAATTCACAGTGAAAATACAAGAACTTTAACTGTTCCTTGGCCTCGTTTCGTTACAAAATATACATATTTTTATACAACAATTCTACTACTGGACTGGAATCTCAATAGGGAAAGAAGTTTTAATAAATTTATTGCACTATAACTACTATTAAACTTCCATAATTTGGCTCCATCCACTATATCATTTCACTGCTTTCTAAAATCTCAACAACCAAGGGAGCTGGGAAACCAAATGCCTTGACCATTTCATTTATTTTTTCACTAATTCTCTGCATGAGAATAATCACTTCACTACAATGATATTGTAGCCAATTCCAATGAAGCCAATCTTTTTTATCTTGCACTTCGCAATATCAAGTTTGTGGATATCTTCATGGTCCACAAATTTGGGATTGTGGCCTTACAGGGTTCTCTACAACCTTAAGGTTGTGGCCTTTCTCGGGTGCTCAACAACTCTGTTATTTTGGATTTTTCAAGTGCTTTATTGAATTAGGGAGACATGTTAGGGTTTTTCTATATTTTTCCTAGTTTAGCTCTCTTTTAGTCTTTTCCATTGCACCAGAATGCACAAAACATCATATTTGTATAGTAGTTTTCCCATGTTCTTGTGTGTAGTTGATTGTAAAGGAGGCATGGCGATGTAGGGTAGTAGAGGGTACGTGCATGCCCGACCTTATTTTATTTCCATTTTTTCCACTTCCACTTAAACTCATTAACTAATGTTCTAGATTTAAAAGGTTCATTTCAGTTTCTATTTCTATTTAGCGTTTAGTTCAGTTCAATTAAGAACACAATTTTTACTGAAGGACACCAATCCATAGATACTTAGAAAGCTTAAATGAAGAGTTGGGTGAGGGTGTCGGTCTCAAGGAGAAGTGTGCATTAGTTTTTTAAAAATCGGTCCATTTTTTTCTAGTCCAACTCAGAACTAGTAAAACCATAAAAGTTTATAGGCAGCCAAATCGGCTCAACCTTCAGCTCTGCCCAAGGGGCTAGTTTGGCCTGGTTTGTTACCAAACTGGCCCAAACCAACCAAGTTTGTTCTGGACCAGCTATGTCACCATTAGTACCATGCCTAATCAACAATAGTTTAATAAATATTTTAAATAATAAAATAAAATAAAAATCTCCATAAACCCTAGCATCTTGTACCCCTACATCCCACAAACCACCCATTTGCCTCACACCTAGCATTTCGGGCTTTTGTAAGCATATGTGAGCCTCTAAAATTCTGGAAAAGTGCTGAAGACTTGAGTAGCAGGAATCTTGGAGCTTATTTATATTTTTCCAATGAATTTGACATCTTTGGGAGGAGGCTACAACCCATCCTCTCATTTCCAAGTATGTTTTCCCTCTTAAAATTGCAAATCTGAATTCTATCCCTGTTTTTTTTTTTTTTTTTTTTTCTGTCAAGTTTATATCTGATCCTCTTTGTTCCTAAATCTTATGATTTTTCATTTGAAACTTTCCATGCATCATATTAAACTTTAAGATAGGGCTTGCATTGTAATTCGTTACACATTTAGTTCTTGAATTTGTAGGGTTTTTTTCCATTTAAATTCCATGGCCCTAAAATTCATAGACATTGCAAAGATCCATTGTGATGTTGTTGATGACCAAATGTATTGATAATATTGTAGGCAAAATATCCAGGGTGGGGGGTAGGGCATTCATAGCTTGAAACAACACGTGGCTACTGTAAGAGGCCATGTAAGCCATGTCCAGCACCAAAAGAGGTGATAGGGCAGGTTAGAGTAGTCAGTCTAAAAATTTTGAGAACGACAATGCTAGGGAAAAGGAAATAAAATAAGTTGGAAGGATGATGAAACTTGCATTATGAAAGCAAGTTCTCTTATTGATTTAAAAGACTCTTCCTCCATCCCTTCTACCAATGTTCATGACCCCTTACGTTATGTTTATCCTATTAAATTTGACAATCAACTTATAAAGAAAATTAAAATCCCTTCCACACTTTCCCTTGACTCTATGTTTGATAGTGTATCTCGATTCTCATATTTCAAGAAAGCCAAACTCAAACCATGGGAAGAGAGAGATGTGTATTTAAGAATGATTCAATTTTCCAAGAACTGTTTTTAGTGAACAAGTCCTTCCACTAATTGAGGTACTATATCACTTGTTTTGGACTATAAATACTATGTGCAAGTCAACATTTTGAATAGGTTTTCCTTCTTCATGAAGTACAAATAACTTGGTCTAGACTAGACAATGGCCACCCATTTTCTTCTTTAAGCATGAAATATGAAATGCATCATGAATTAGACTAATGCCTAGCAGATTCAAACCATATCGGATAATCTTCTTGTGAATTTGATATAATCTGTAGAATTTTGGTGCTAATTTATTCTTTGATTAAAGGAATCCATTGAGTTTGTTAAGGTTAATTTTTAGGAATAAGGAATCATTTTAAACTTTAAAGGTGTTTGAACAACTCACATAACATTTGAAATTGTCAACAAGTGCATTATTAAGGCAGTTTTTGTAAAATATTTGTGTGGTTTAAATATTTTGGAAGATACGCCCATAATTTGAGGAAATTCCCTAGCAAAAAATGGAGTTGTCTTAACAACCCTTGATCTACCTTGCACATATCTACACAAGGATATTTTAGCAGCACTCCCACTTTGATTTGTGTATATATTACAAGTTTGATGGAGTTTGTTAGCCATATTTGGAGTGCTCCACTATGAGGACAAGTAGTGTGTGGAGGTTGTAGTCCTTTGGCATGGTAAACATGCACAGTTTTTAGGAGTTCTAAAGAGATGAGAACCCATGGAAACAAATGGCCCATTGGTACATTCTCCAATGCCAAAGAGAACCCTAGATTGAGATACATCCTCTTTTTTAGGAGAATGGTTTTATAACTTAATACTAATATCTTACACTGTGGTTATACTTGTAGTTCTCAAGACTAAGGAAGCCTAGTATCTATTTATTATCCTTACAAAAATCATGCCCAACTTCTCTGAATTATTCCATCATTCCTAGTCTATCGAATTTAGGTTCTAAAAATATAGGGGCATCATTAGAGTTGATTACCAAAAACAATGATTTGAGTATAAGTTCCTTTACCATTGGAGATGTGGCATGTATATCTTTGTGTGCATATGTCTATACTACTCTAGAAATTATACTTTTTATTTCCTTTTCTCTCATATTATATTATCCTTCAGTGTTAAATTATTCTTATTTGGTACAAAGGATTTGGACTAGTGTAAGGGTTGAAGTTGCTCCCATGGCTTTCAAAAGTATATGCAGTTGATCCCTATCCAAAAAAATGAATTGCACCATGTTGCAGTTCAAGTGTTTTTGCTCCATAACAATCCACTCATACTCTCAGAGTGAAGTATTGGTTCTATGATCCTTTTCCAAAGTGATCCGAATTATCATTTCATCTAAAATGACAAATAATGAATTCCCTTAAACAGAAGTAGGTGTTCCATACTCAAGGTATTGATACTTCAGTATGTTCCCATACTCATGAATATAATAAAGGGGATACCTTGACAAATAGCTTCACCTCGAGGCTATCCTCTGCTGCCAAAAAAAGTGCCTAGAATGGAACCTTTTCTAATGTAGAAAAACTCTATGCTAACTTTCATACACTTCTTAGGAAAGAGTTTCTCAAAAAAATTAACAGAATCCACGAACAGTGGATCCCCATAAAATATGTGAAAGAAATTAAAATATTCCTTAGAAAAAACTATTACAAAATGGGTCTAGAGTGAGGACAAGTGGCAATGGTAGGGTATATCTCTCCCGGCCTTCCTTACTAGCTAGTTGTAGATGATGTCTACTTAACCTGTGGTTATATAAAAGTTGTGGATGTAACTATTATAGTCTTGGGCTGTAAAAATACAAACATGTTGTTGCGAAGTTGAGGGTATCCACTTTATGAAGCACTTCTAGCATACAATGGAATTAAAGCCAGACAATATAATTTTAATTATAGAAAGGAATTGGGAAGTTAGCTTAAAACACCTTGAAATAGTAGCTGACAAGAACACAATAGTAATGTCAGCCATGAGTATTTAGCCAATGGTACAGAGATGGAAAACAAGTTAGGCTTGTTGATAGTTTCTGATGAAGTATATGCAATTAAACTGTACCTAGTGGTTGGTAGCCTCCCCCAAAGCAACTTTGAAACAAAAACTATGGTTGTCCTTCGGAAATGTCATGTCTAGCACCATGAATCCCAAAAATTTATCGGAAATTTATGGCTCATATGTTTCATAGTAGACGATGATAGTTATTGGTGATAGAGGTGTTTCCCTTATAATTAACTATTTGTTTTATTCTAGGATTTTCACATGCTTGGTGGCACATGTTATAGTGCCAAGTAGTGTGAGTTTATTTATTTTAGCGAGTGCCAAGTATTGTGAGTTTAGTTATTTCAGTTATTTAGATTTCATGTTATTTTAGTGTTTGATTTTATTTATTTTAGTGTGAGTTCAGTAACAATATAAAGATCATAGAAGCGAAGGGGGAGTTTGACAATCCCTATTAGTAGATGTATCCCTACTCATTTAGGCCCAACTTCCAAATTTATCTCACTTGATCTAGCTGTGTAAGCTTTTCTGAATTAATATTTCAAAGAAGAATCCCTTTACTTTAGAATGAAACAAATCATCAATACAAAATAATGCCACGAAGCTATGCCAATGGAAGGTGTTGTAAAAACTATGTTTTACCAGTATTTATCCTTTGTAGAACCGAATGAACCACTCAAAGTTATTTTTTAGTGGACCATAAGATACTTCACATTAGTAACAATATGCTATAATTGAGAGACCATGTTATTTTATAAACTCAAAACTCCCAAGGGATCTTTAGAGTTATGATATAGGTGAGAATATTATACTTATCTTTGGACAAGATTTCACTCCTAGCAATTCTTAGTTATAAATTTTTTTTACATGATTCAAGAGATATAGATGTTTTTCCCTGTATCTTCATACACATTTATTTGTATATAAATTGTCATTATGCAATAATCAAAGAAGCATAGACTGCACAGGATATCCAACATATACTTGAATTGAAATGATCCGATAGAATCATTTCTAATAACTGATCAAACTGGAACTCCAAACCTTTTTCTTATGGAGATGTATTCCTTGACCAAAGGACCAGATAGGTATTCAGCAAGGTACCCAAGCCATTAATGTTTTTAATTAAAATACTTGGTTTTAGGTAGAGAAATATTGATATTTCACTAAGATTTAGAGGTTTCAAAGGACAACAAATCAAGAAGTGAGGTAGAAAACAAGTGAATTTGATATCTAGTGTATATATGAATAGAAAATGTAAAGGAGATACATAAATATGGCCCTTCCAGCCCTTTGATCATAGACTCACATGCATAGAATCAATGACTGCATACATACTTGTTGAAGTCCAAAAGTGGCAAGCCACATTTAGAGATTCTAAATTCTTCCAGTGTGATTTTGTGAACTCTCCCAAGAAAATAGGAAATAGCCTAGATATCTTAAAAGAGCTTGTATTTACACTAGGAAGCTTGATCACATGCATTCAAATTCATTCACCAATATGATTCAATCCTAAACAATCCAGCTCCACTCTGGATATGAAGCATTGTGAGGGATAAAATACTTGGAAGTTCCAAAACTTCGATTCCTTTACCAATATGACTCGAAAGTATGAATTTCTTGGGTTGTAGGAATTTGATAGCAAAGAGGAATATTTCCACCTGATTAGACTACTCATGTTCTTAATTGTTAAACCTAAAAACCAAATAATATGATGACAGGTGGAGTTTTCGCGCTAACCTTTTTTAATAAAATTATAATATACTTCAATAATATTCTTCCATATGCTATATTAATATAAAGATATGAATGGCTTCGATCATCCAGTTGATGACAGTTAACATCTTTGCTATTTAATATTTTATCACATTGAGATTTAAATATTCTTATAATTTTATCTAGAGAAGCAGAAGTGAGGTAGAAAATGACGCAAATCTCACCATTTTCTCTAAAATGATGCATACTTCACCCATATGTTCTAGTGTCAAGCTATTTTAAGGGTAATTGAGGAAGATATGGATGCTCTAAGCTTCCACTCTACTATCAATATTGTTAAAGAACGTAGAGACTTGCAAATAAAACCCAACTCTACAAAACAGACCCTAAATAAATTAACACAGGACAGGAAATGAGACATAAGAGGGAGGGAAATCTGAAAAAGAAAATTAAGGAGGTGCACACAATGGATTTGATGTTGAGCACTGAGCTCTATCTCAGTTTTGCTTAAATCATCTTGACATGAAAACAAATTTGTGAGGTATGCATTATTTTAGATCACACTGGTGACATTTGCATCGTTTGGTTGGCAATATTTCTATGCTAGTATACTAAAATTATTAATTGAAAAAACTCCTATTTCTCTTAAATCATCAATTATTTTATTTGCACTGTTTCACCAATGAAAGTAGGGTGATTTTTTAGTTTGGGTGGGAGAAAATTTTATGTATAGTGCATGGGCACTAGACAAAAGAGAGTTGTGAGCAAAAATAAAACTGAAACTGCAGAAAGGAGGTACTCTGCCACCTTTCATTGTACAGAGAGAAAAAATAGTGGGTCTCAGTGGGACTATGCATCATGAACTTAGCCAATTATTGATATATAACATGGAATATATACTAATCATTGAAAGAGTGCATGGCTTTTAGTGTTTCTTGTGGGTCTCACCCCATTTTTATTCTGGAACCGTATGTTGGAAGATGTACTCATGTATTTCATGAAGTGTATGTCCTAGACTATCCACATGCAAAGCTTCTAGTCCCTAACACTTATTTTTCAACATTTATATACTTCCTCTATTTCTATGTGACAGATTCTGATTTTGTAGCTTAGAATAAATACCATATTAATGTTGCACATGCACACATGCAGAACACTTGTAATGAAAGGAGGGACATTTGATATAGTATTCAATGTTTAATTATCAATACACAATGATATCTCCATGAGAGAGAGATTTAAGGTACACAAGTGCCACGGGACAATGAAGCCATAAAGAAAATAAATTTGAATTAAATGCTTAGATCACTTCATAAATTCTTGTAACTCAAAAGTACTCAGTATCTTCTAGTGCAGTTTTGGTAAGTCATGTTGGTGGTTGGTACTATACTTAAATTATGTGCTTCTTCAAGGACAACTTCATTAGTGTGGATCTCTTTTTGGTGACTTGGGGTTCTTCTTTTATCTCAATTCTTAGTTAGGGATTTGACCTCCTATATGCTAACTGTGTAGCTTGGTGTCATTTACATTTAAAACTTGCATTTGCACATATGAAGAACACTTGTAGAGAGATGAGAGACATATTATGTATTATTCAAAGTGTGTAATTTATCCATATATAATGATATATCTGTGAGAGAGAGATGTATGGTAGAGAAGAAAAATTGCATAATGCAGCCATGAAAAAAGAAAATGTGAGGATTTATGAGAGCCTCAGATTCTGAGCCCGTAGGAAGTATGGTGAAATTCTCTTAAGGGACCATTACGTATCCTAGTACTTATTGCGTTAAAAACATGATTTAAGATTTCCTAGAGGTTAGAATGAGGGATATTGAACTACAAGCCATATTATCTTCAACTATCTTAACTATGCCACCTCAATCCATTGAGTAGCAGATAAACTGGAGCTACTAAAACCTTCTCCTTGGGAGGTTCCGAGTAGAAGTTTGGGTTGGTATACTGTCAGTGTTGAATTCTAGACATACCTGTTAGTTTATGTTGCACAAAAAGAAAACAATATGGAAATAAATTAATTAATGTACTTATGGTTGGCTTCCTTTGTATCCAAAAAACAGTTTGTAAACAGTCTCTGTGGCCTCCAATTGCACTTCCTGCATAATTAAAAGGTGTCACCTTGCTCAGCATATGGTGCTATTATGACATCATTTATTTAACTATAATTCTGTTTCATGTAATGATTTCTCATGCCAATTAAAGTAAAAAAAATGATGTTGTTGTTGTGTTTTCACTCCAAAATCATAACACGAAAGATGATGTTATGAAAATATTTCTTTTTATTGTAATTCTTATTTGTGTAATGATTGTTGATGCCAATAACACTCAATGAAACAGTGTTGTTGTATATGATAATTTTGTGAGTCAGCTTCACTATATTGTCACTCCATACATCTAATGCCAAATCCTTGGTCTGAGGACCCAAATAATCTACAATTTTTAGGCCAACCCTTGATTGAAGGGCATGTACATACTACATTCTATGCATCCAAGATTTACTTCATCTAGGAATAAAAATGTTTGTGACAATCTATTTATTCCATTACCTACCCAACTGTAAGTGAGGTCCCTAAGGCTTCTGGCTAATAATAACAATTCAGGCTAATAATAACAATTCAAACCAAGCCAAAATGAACAGAGTATTCCCCTCATGCTATCAGAAATGTAGATGTATGTTTTTGCGTGCCTCCCTGTGCGTAGACTAGACCTCCTTGGGGCAAGGTCTGAATTTTGGTTTCTTTGGCATATCTTTCTACACTTTTGAGTTTCCTCCTTATGTTTAAAAAGAAAAGAAGAAAAATATGTAAGACTAGTCACCACATATCACCTTTCTTGTTTAAGATTTTCCTATAACTGAAAGAAACTGCACTGCTTATCTGGCAATTAATGACTCAATTTTGTGGAACCTGATTACATTTCTCTGTCATATGAAGAGGCATCCCATTGTATGATCTGCCATGCTTCCCATACTCGATAGGGTGCATGATTTCTTTCTCCATCATAATAGTTTACATTATAATTGACACCTTTGTAATGCCCAAACATTGGTGTTGAATGACTAGTTTACTTGATAATTCTAGTTGTGTCAAATTTGAGCCATCAAGAATATTTTGTACCTAGAGTAATATAATCCCACAAATAAAATGAGGAATTTGGAGAGATAACTCATTTGAGTTCACTATTTTAGCATTAAATAATAACATGGAGTACAAAATCATATCATAATTGGAGATTGAATATGAAAATGGATCTTCTACTTTTCATGAATCTAGCCAAAACAAAATGACTTATCAAAGATAAATATTCTCACTCAAGCTTCAGTAAATGTAACTTAGTATATCATATCAGATAAGTTAATAGTTTCTAGTTAATGTCAACAAATAGCCATCGAAGGGTAAATTATCTCCATTGTGTTATGGAGATAAGGGAACTAATCAAAGGCCAAGTGCTTTTTTCAAATAATTATATAATATTCTATTTTCTTCATGTGGTTTTGTGTTTGGCATAGATTAGTGCATCTGTTGGGTGTGGCACCTAAAGTTAAATATTATTCAAGGGTCCTACAAAATAAATCCAACTTCAAAATCATAACAAGACCAAGTCAAGGACGGAGATTGATTGTAAAGCAAGAAAAATGGTTCATAGGGCCTGCGGGTCAATCCTAAGACTGTCTAGGACAATGGGCTCTCAAATAAGTTCCTGGAACACACCAAAATTTGAAAGAGTCGGTTCCTTCACAAAATTATTTAATTGAACCCCTGTTTGTAGAAAACTTAACAGCTAGTTGAAATAGCATTATGACATGCTTATATCTACTCCCTGTCTTCTTGAGCTATCAGTAGTTTTTAGACGAAGGAAATTATTTCTTCCCAAAGAAAAAATCATAGATGAATTCCATTCTAATCTGTGATCACTAATAATATCTGCAAGATCACTGCCCATCCTTAAAATGATGAAAATAATTTTCATCCCTCAAAAAAATCTCTCCTAGAAATCTTAGAGATAACTTGACAGTGGTGTGAAAATCAACACAAACACAAATATTATTCGAGAGTATTAGTTGTTCAAGGCGATATGCTGATGATTCCAAAATCAATGGACAACTTCTCACAATTCTTCTAGAGAATTTGTTGCTTTTTCTCCTCCTCCACATAGTGCAGCATATTCTTAATATTCACGGTTCGATACATGTCCTTTTGCCTTCATCTGTCCAGCCAATTTGTTCAGCTCTGAATATATCTCCTCTTTTTGTGGATGCATGCTATCTCTTACAAAAAATATGGGCATTTGGTTTTTGACTTGAATACAGCTACATCCTGGCGACTTTTTAAAGGCCTTCTCTTTCATCATTGTTCCTATATTTTCTTCTTCATCCCACATGCCACTGAAAGCAAAAATATCTAATATGAGGGCATAATTTCCATGGTTCTTTAGTTGTAATTCCAGAAGTCAATTTTCTACACATCTACCTATTTCCATATTATCATGAATTTTTCACCCACATAGCAATGCTCCCCACACAAGATGATTAGTTTCAACCGAAATTTTGTTGATGAATTTTTTCACCTCATCCAAGTGCCCAGCATGGCCAAGAAGGTGGACCATGCAACCAAAGTGATTTACTTCCGTAATGACACCATACTATGCACTTATCAAATTGAAATATTTACAACCCTTTGCCACTAGACCAGCATAGCCACACACACAAAGAACACCTATAAAGGTGACAAAATCGAGACATATTCCTGTTTGCATTATCTGCCCAAACAATTTGATAGCCCCTATACCTCATCCATTCTGAGCACATCCAGAAATGATGGCATTTCATGAAACCACATTTCTTTCAAGAATTTTCTCAAAAAATTTCAGTGAATCCTCTACATCCCCACATTTTGCATACATTTCAACAAGGGAACTCCCCATGATTACACGTGATCCAAATATAGGTATAAAGTGGGCATGAACCTCTTTACCTTTTTTTAGAGTTGCATGTTCAGCACACACAACCAAAACACTGCCCAAAGTGAATTGGTCATGCTTTACCCTAAAGTATGTCAACATGTCCTGGTACATACTTGAAGAATTAAATTATTTTGGAGCAGAGCTGCTACACCTTTTCATCTATGAAACCATGAAACCAATGGATATGAATAAGGCACAGAGCAATGATGAGCCAAGCTATAGACAAGGGAGGAAAGGAAAGAAACAGGGGAGTAAGAGGGGAAATCGTCTGCTTCCCATTTGAATTCTGGGAGATTACTTGGAGATATTTCACCTCGCAACATTAATGTAAAGACTTTAACTGTGGGACATAAACGGAGAAAAAAATGGAACAAATATGGTGGAAGGGTTAGGATGGCAATGGTTTCGAGGGCTTCATATTCCAAAACTGTTTTTTTAGCATTTGAAGGACAAATTTGTAGGCTTATCATGGATTCCTTCCTTATATTGGAGGAGAGCTAGCCTTTTGTGAGAAGGATGATCACCAAGGTGGCAATGGGTGATGTCCTCAAGTAAATTTGGGCTTTTTATTTGATAATTGAATCTATATTTTGAAGCACATATTTTAGAGGTAGAAATGAAGTGCTTCTCTCCTTGGATTTATGGAATGATTATGTCGTAAGAACTTTTCAAATGCTAAATTTCTAATTTTTCTTATATCATTTTTAAATTCCTTTCTCTTTCAAGACAATACCAGTCAGCAACACTCAGGGCTATGTTTGAAAATATTTTGAATCCTTACAAACCAACATTTATGTGGAAGTGTTAATGGTTTAGTTTTTGGATTTCTTTCTGAAAACATTATCAACCACCACATGTTATTTATTTTGAATAAATGACATGAGAATATACATAAATAATATAGAAAAAAATAAATCTTTTATAATGTAAATGAAACTATGTAAAAACCAAATTAATTATGCATCAAAGTTACTCATTTGACAACATGCATTGTTTATAGTCTTTGGAGTAGGTTTCATCTTCTTCAAGTGTTTGATGAGGAAAAAAGAAGTTGTTGAAGAAGCCTAGTCAGTCATAATAGGCAGTGGTGGAAAACTCATTCCAATGACATTATGGTTGAGACTTTTTTGAATGATGATCATGGAAGTTACTCTTGAATCAAAAATATTTTGAAGGTTCTAGCTTGATTACAGAGTAAATTTCTGCTCTTCTCCTTTTTCCTTCATTGAAAAAAAACAAAAATAGTGGTTTTGAGTCCTTTATGTAATATTATTCTAAGATTTTAATTCTTCTTTTGAATGTATTTTGTTGGTTTTCAAAAACTTCTTTTGATTGCCAATGAGTAATGCATTTATAGCTTCTTTCTAAAATGCATTTTCAACCATTTCTTGGTACTTTTGAGGGCATTCATCCAAAGAGTGTTCTTTGTGAGTGAGGATATGAATCATGATATAGTAATAAATTTATTTGGTTAAAGTTACTATGTTTAGGAAGTATTGGCCATAGTTAAGAGGTTTTGATTGGTGAAATTTTCTGAGTTAATGAGATTTTCTTAACATTTGAGGCACCTTGAGGGGTATAGAGATTCAGAAAAGTGTTTTCTATTCTTATTTACTTGAGTAGAGGACCTTTAATTCTTTTGGTAGTTCATCTTAGCATAGATGATAAGAAACATAATATGATATTTACTATAATTTTTGTAAAGAATATATGGGTGGAAATAATTTGGCATCTTTTAGAAGCCTTTCTCTAAATCACTTCACATGATTGGCTAGTTTGAAAGGGTTTCTAGCATCCAACTTTTTTTTGTCTATCTCACCATATTGGGTGAAATAAACTAAGCCATAAATACCCTCTCCAATGGGAACATTCCTCGTTCCAATTTCAAATGAGAGTTTATCACTAATTTTAGACATATTATTGACTTATAAATCTCTAGATTCAGTGCCAACATTTTCCACTTTATCATCCCCTCATTGGAAACAAAAGACGTTTTTACAAACTGATCAAGATCAGTATTTTCAGCAGAATACCTATCAACATGAAGACTATTATGGTGAATGCAACTATGAAGTGGAAAATGCATTCAATATGATAAATATTTATATATACCCTTAGCTCCTTTGGCATAAAATAAGGGCTTAGATCAAGCATACCTCCATGGCTCACCACCCATATTTTCCTCCATGTCCCATTTGGTTATAAAACTAATTGTAATTTTACTCAACAACTCCAACATAAGAAATGGAAGAACCTGGAGCTATAACTGGGGATGATTTTTCCACATATATGCACTCGCCTATAACATAAATGAGATGCATTCCATTTTTTGGTAAGATTAACATCAATGCCAAAATCAATAGAAAAATAAAATGCCAAAGATACAAAGCCACCCATTTCAATTGATCTAGATGCAATCCAAAAGGAAGAGGAAATAAATATTCTTCTTGTGAGAAATTTCTTCAGTGGGTACATTCAAGCTTCAAGGCCATCTGCATCTTCTTTTTCATAGTGTGCACATTGTCTTATTTGTCCAGTTCACTGTTGAATACACTTCCCATTCCTGTTAATGCACCATCTAGAAAAAAAACAACCATTTGTGTTTGTATCAGACTATCCTTGATGGAAGGCATAAATTATAACATGCTTTCATCAAAAATCCAACATTTTTCAACAATGGATATCAACACCAAATTCCATCCTTGAGAAAAAAACAGATAAGGAAATTATGCAACGAAGAACTATGAAAATGAATCAAACTTCAAAACAAACATGGTTGTAATTCTATTGCACATGTTCTCTCAAAGCCTTTACATTTGTAAAGTACTTCGAACATCTAGGCTCATAGCAAACAATCTATACATATGTTGTAGCTGCATACAAGAAATTTTTTTTTATTAATAAACATATTACAAACCAAAAAATTGTTAAATTTATCAATAAAATACTTTAGTAAATCTTTGAAAGTGGTTGAAGTGATGCATTATCCTCTCCACACATGTTTGGCTTTCATGAATCACATGTAGCTTTTGATCTTTTTATTCAATTGTTGACTCGCAAAATTCACACCATGTATTTATGTTGCACATGTTCTCTCAAATATTTTACATTTGTAAAGTACTTCAAATAGCCACAACAAGAAAACAACGTGTACATCTGTTGTAGTTGCAGACAAGAAACATTTTCAATTCCTAAACATATTCAAGTATTTTAGCTAGAACTACGAAAATCAATCAAACTTCACAACAAACATGGTTGTAATTTTGTTGCACATGTTCTCTCAAAGCCTTTACATTTGTAAAGTACTTCAAACAACCAGGCTCACAAAAAAAAACCTATACATATGTTGTATTTTCATACGAGAAAAAATTGCAATTAATAAACAAATTACAAACCAAAATATTGTTAAAATTATCAATAAAATACTTTATTAAATCTTTGAAATTGGTTAAAGTGACGCTTTATCCTCTCAACACAAGATTGGCTTTCATGAATCACATGTACCTTTTGATCTATTTCCTCAATTACTCACTCACAAAATTCACATGTATTTCTATTGCACATGTTCTCTCAAAGCCTTTGAATTTTTAAATTAATTCAAGCCTTATATAGAATATGGTAACTGGGTGACCTTTATGGGAAATTTAAGGACATAAAAGACATGTGATTTTTGGGCTATTTTTCTTTATTGAAGAAAAGGGAAGAAACAGAGTCCCTTTTAAATGCAAGTGAAAAATGCACATAAAAGAATGTAATTTCAATTCAAAGTAGGATAGAAATAACACATTTTTCTTGGGAAAATAAATAACTCCAATTGCTTTCAAAAGCAGGAATCCAAAATGCATCATATTTATCCATAGATAGCATTGAAGAAGTTATTGGAAGGTTAACAATGTTATTGTCCATATGATGCCATGGGTTAGATATAAGAGTTAATAACAAAATGAAAATAAATTTCTATCTACATTTGTTTATTGTTTTCTCACCAATGAAACATGTTGATTAAAGGATTATGAATCTCATATAGTTACTTTCGAATATTTATAGGTTTGAAGTGTTGCAATTTTCTCGGATGATGAAGATGCGAGAGTATGCAGCCTATGTAACCATGATTCCAGAATTCCAACCTGATTGGACAAAGAATTTAACAACCGAAGAAAGAGTGAGAATGCATTTCTATGGAAAATACTATCATTTGGAATATTTTTCAGGTTAATGTTCTTTATACTGCAAATATTACATTCATAATATCATATTACTTTACACAGTTACTATTGGAATGTGGAGAGGTTTCTAAAGGAATATGCAATTGATAATTTTTGTGTTCATGTCACATCAAGAAGGGGAAATGAGATGCCTTAACTTAGAGCTTTGGAATACCTGTGTAAGACCATTTGTGTCCTTACCTATTATTGGGAGAAAAGTTTTTTATTTTCAATAGGGTTACAATGAGCAAGTGAGGTGGTTTCTCACTAATTTTTAATTGCAATCTTCTTTTTGATACAAATCACTGAAAATAATGAATGCTTATCTTCTTTTCATCATAAAATGTGATCCTAGTATTTTCAAATTTTAATGTTACATAATGAAATTAATCATAATCAATGCGATTCCAGGTATATGCTTCAACAAACGAGGAGGTTGATCCTCATATATCCAATTATCTAATTTTTCCAACTCAATGAATCTGCCAGCTTCACAATGTTACAATGCATGTGGGTTCTATGGATTTCATCCTTGCTTTGGTTGTGAACACTTTTATTCATATCGTTATATATACAATACTTAAAATTTAATAAACCCCTTATTGAATGTCAGGAATATGTGGAAATGGATGAATTATATGCTCAAATGACATTGCAACCTCTCAATGTTGCAAGACATTTTCAATTTCATTATATGTGCTTTGCTGTAATTGCTAATTTTGGTGAGAAATTCTTAGGTACTAGTTCCATTTGTGCATGGAACTAAAAATTGATGATATTGTGCAACAAGAGAAAAAATATTGTTATTTTTCTTCTGACCTCGGCACACCAAGAAAGCAAATGAATAATTACTTTTGTAAAATGTTGACTGCAAGTAACACTAGCACCGATGATAGGTTTTAGGTGCCATGATGCGCTGCGGAAAATGTTTTTCCTCCACTTGTGTGGTTATTATTTTCCCATAATATTTTTTTCTATTTGTGATTTAATAGATAAGTGCTTAGAATTTTCGACATTTTTAAGAGAAGACTGCATTCTTTGAAGGAGCAAAAGGTAATGATATTTTTCATATTTGTCTCCTCTTAAGTTTTGTTTGTTTTGGGCAGGATTTCACTCAGCAACCACCTTTCCAGGAACTAAGAGCTAGGTATATTCATGACAATGAATGGATATTTTGGTATATTTGTCAAGGTAAGTTATAACAATTATTTGAATTTTGTTTTGGAATAAAAGTGGATAGTGAATATGTAATTATGTGTAGTTTATTTTGATACTCTTATATCATTGCAATGCATTTTGAAATGTATATAGGTTGTGCATATATCAAATTTGTTGCCACATTTGAGGTCATATGTGGCTGATATATTTTAAAATTATTGCTAATGGTGTTAGTAGCTACCCATACACTCTAAAAAGTATCTGATATAGCTAGTCCCCAATTACTTTACCTTTGAATGTGGAGCCAACATGTTTAGTTTTTCTCTTGATATAATTTTTTGGCTTCTAGGAATTCGATTCCTTTTCCCCTAGAATAGTACGTTGATGATTGACTATTGTTATATTGAAGCTATATTTTTGGTTAGTATTGAATTTACAAAGCCTTGTCTTATTCTTTTTTAGTTTCTTGTTGTAATCTTGTGTCAGCAATACTTTGTTCCACCCATTAGATTTCTACTGACCAATTTTATTGTTGAAGTGTCACTACTTCTTAAAGATAACTAGAGGAAACGATACAACTACAAAAGTAGAACATGAGACATTCTTAGTAGAAATTTATAGCTTTGCTATGTTTGATTATGTTGGATAAAATCAAAATTGCAATGTACCATAAGCATGATAATTCAAAATATTGGGATATAAATGTGTGCTTCTATTTGCATTTATTACTTTAGTTGAAGATACAAAATGTTGTATATTGAGAACACAATAGGTAAAAAATTTATTCTATGGTGACATTTTATTTGCTTTGTTTATATGGGTCATTTGGCTAGATAGTGGCCACTATTTCCCAACTAAAGAAAACTTGTTTGAGTTTCTTGCTTTTATGGGGAAAAGTGACATTAAAAGTATTTCTTATGTTGAGGCATATATCATATAAATATTTTATAGTCTACTTCAGTTTATATTCTAGTGTTCATCGACCTTCATGTCTTATACCCTGCATTGCATCTTTTCTTTTCTTTTTTTCCAAGAAAGGAACTCAGTACTGATGGTAAGAAGCATGAATTGAAGAAAGAGGAGAAAAATAACACTAGAGCGATGAAATGCAAATTAAAGAGGGAGAGAGAAGAAAATTGGTCTAGTGGTACATGTAGAGCCAATATCCCGCATAAGACACACACATAGAGATTGATGGCCAAGATTTCAGAGTTGGTGAATTCACCTACATGTCTTGGCAACACAATGATAATGTTTTGAAGTGATGAAACAATATTTCATGTGTAAATTTTACTCCAACCAATATTAAGTTGGAAACTCATATTGTAATACTTGACATTTTATATAATATAATTTATGTGGTTGAAATTATTTATAGTTGTACTTGATATTACTTAGTATTGTAATTAACATATGTAACTTTGCGTTTTCATATTAGATGAACATGTACCTTGTATGACATTATTTTTTAATTTAGTTGCAAAATCATACTAATTAATTTATGTTCATTAATGATGAACACATAAAATCAATCTAAAATTACTAAATTAGTATTTTTTTATGTTTATTAATGATGAACACAAATAAAATAAATATACGACTAAATTAGTAGCTTATTACGATATTTAATGAAAGTAAATGAAATGAATATAATATACTAAAGTAGTCATTTATATAATGAATATGAAACTACCAAAAAAATCTAAATGACTACCATAAATGATAAATTTGTGATTGCAAATAGTGACTAAATTTTGCATATATACGACTAGTACTAGCTAATTTACAGTATTTTATAACACGACTAAAGTTTAGTCATATTTCTTTGGTCATTAATTGGTTTCAAACAATGACTAAAATTTGCATATATATGACTATTAGTAGCCAATTTATAGTATCTTATAACATAACTAAAATTTTGGTCATATTTTTTCGGTCATTGACTGGTCTTATCAGGTGATTATTTAGGAATATATTTTGTTGTATATTTGGTCATTAATTGTGAAAATTAATGACCAAATGAACGACTAAATTAATGAAAAACAATGACCAATCTACTACTAGACAACAAAATTTAGACAACCAATTAATGACTAAGCTAAAAAAGACTAAAATTTGGTCGCGTTATAAGGTATTGTAAATTAGCTACTATTGGTCACCGACCAAAAAATAGTCATTTATATGCAAATTTTAGTCGTTTTTTAGTAACTAATTAGTCATTTTTTAGTAGTGTTTCCCTCTTCCTTTGGCAGATCATTTTCCTCTATCAAAGGTTTTTTTCCTAACTATCTTCTTTTCTAGTCTTAAAGCATATTGATAGGCCCCCTCCATGGTGCTAGGAGATAACATGCTAATTTCCTCTTGAATTTCCATCCTTAATCCATTGATGTAGCTAGCTATATTTTCAGAGTTATATCTTATATAACCTACTCTAAAGTTAACCTTATAGAACTCTTATGTATACTCTCTCACAAACAGCAACCTTTGTCTGAGGTTTTCCATATGTTTGTAAAGACTTAGCTCATGATCCCTGGGTAATAATTTTCCTCTTTTTATCCATGGTAACAATTAGGTTAGTATAGGTTGGCCTTTAGTTAATTAGGTTGGGTCAATTAGGTTTGAATAAGGTATTTGAAATTTAAATTTTCAAAAAAATGCACATGTGATAGGTCTTGAAAGTTATTTTTCGTGTGAATAGCTGTGGAATGACAAAACCCCTTCATTTATGTATTTATAAAAAAATAATGGGTACCCTCATATTTTTTTATTTTTTCATGTCTAAATCCGTGTATTTAATTTTTCTCACAACTATTTATTTTAGTTTTAAAACCTTTATATTGATTTAGTTTTCATACGCACACACACACACACATTTTATATAATATTGGGATCCTAGGTTTTGTGTGGTTCTCCTTCTGCAACAAAGTTTCAAGCCCAATATCCTATTGCAATTCACGTGCCTTGATAGAGAATTTTTACATAAATCGACCCCCATTGATTCGTTATCCTAGACCCAAAACCCTAGTTTAATTCATTAAATCAACCTCAGAAACCATCCAGGGTCCATTTTTCCATGGTTTTGATGACCTTTGTCAATTGTAATGAATTTTCGCAATCAACTACTACTAATATTGTCATCTCAATCCCTAGGTCCCTAGGCCATTCTTGTAATTGAATTTCATGGACATTTTAGGGTTGTGAGGCTAGGGATTAATGCTAATCCCCAATTGGCTTAACTTAAACCTTAAGTAAGAAAATAATCATGACCAAGAAGGTAATTAAACATCTCCCCCGCGAATATTAGATTTCAATGTTAGTATTTTCACAGTGTAAATTTTCCATACTAAAAAGCATAAGAAATATTTTCTCTCATGTAATTACAATTAAGGATTCATAATATAATTATGTAGCTTCATCAAAGCACATTTACTCACTAGAATATTACATTAGTTTTCTCAATTTCTCTTATTTCTTTCATTTTTTTCTCATAGGTCCCTGCACACAATGCTTTCTTCTACAACTAATACAATGGGGCAGAAAGAAAAGAAAGAAAAAAAGCCTAGGTAGAAAGGATTCCCAAATTGTTGAATTGATAATGCAAATGAAAATCCTAAGCAACAGTCTAGTAAATGTAGAAATATTCAAGGAAGTGGAACAGGAAAATGAACAAATCTTAAATGTGCAAGTTATATTTTTTGAAGATTTAAGCATGGTACAAGCCCAACAAGACATAATTGAAAAATCTTGGATGAGGTATGTTTTTCCTTGGGAGACAATATCTGGATGTTAGGAGATTAATGCCCAAGACATTTATTGTCACTTATAATTAAAAATTTTTGTTTTCTCTTTATATGGTAACCACAGAAGTATAAGTTAAAACCCTTTCATCTTTAATGATAATAGAAATCTTCAAAGTGCCATTAAATGATAAACGTACATGAACATGAGAAGATGAAATGACAGTGAAAACCATTAAAAATATACTATAAAACACAGAAACTATTATCTCTAGTTTAGAAGAAAATGGTTGCAAGAAATGACTTCAGAATAAGGGAGCACATCATTAAGTAAATTTACTCTAACTCACAAATGTAAATTAGACACCAACAACTTCATTACTTTACTCCAACAAAAGAATCATACATAAGATGGAACAAGAGGAACTCAACACATTCATCAATTGCTGGAAAAATCTCTTAATAGCTTTATTTATTCCATAAAGACAAAGTACAAAATTAGCAAAACTTCTGAAGCCCAAATTCCGAAACTTCCTTTCTTCTTTGAAAGAGTCTTAAATACATTATTACAAAATGGAAATTTATGGAACTCTCAACTTCCCAATTTTTTTTCTTCGATCATTATAATAAAAATACAAAATAAAAACATATGCAGTAAAAAAAAGTAAAGTAAATGTGAAACATCATTCGATCATGAGGTGGAAGCGGCCTGAGATCCTGGAATGGAAGAAGTTATTGTGTCTGCATCATTTTCTTGTGAGGACATACATTATATTCATTTTATACATAAGTCTACATTAGAGCTGGGATAATTTGCAAGCCTGACATGCAACATTTTAAACTCTATGATCTTGGAATACGAGGGTATTTCTATAAAAAAAAAAAAAAATCATCATCCATAATAACTAAAAGTATTTATGCAGAAAATTCACGATTATGGCTCCCTTCAAAATAGTAGTATTTTCATGTGTGTTTCAAATTTTACTCTCCACCTCAACTAAAAATGTTTCAAATGTCTCCCAAGGTAGAATATTTCCTTGCTAGTCCCAACAGGAGGGAAAACTAGCTTTGGTTCTTTTATCAAACAACACATTGAACATTAACACTTCTTCTTTGACTTCCTTTAGATTTTTTTCTATATTACTCCTATATGAATTCTTGATGATCATCTTGTTAAACTCCAGCACACATTGAGTCTTGTCCTCAATCCCGAAATTCTTCAACTCTTCATTATTTTTAGAATTAATAAAATTAATTAATCTCTTGGAATATGAGGCCCTGTTTTGAAACTTCTCTTTATTGGAAACAATGACATTTTATACGTCCCTCACAATACTCTTTTCTTCCCCAATAATGATCATCAAATGCCATATTTTCTTGACAACATCAATAATTTAATTCCAAATAATCTCACTGGCTTGGATAAGGGATACATTTCCCTTCACTTTCTCCTTTAGCTCTTTGATCTCCTGATAGGCATTCTGATAGTCCTGCCTATATTTTTCTGCATTTTCCTTGGTCATATGAAACCACAAGGGCTTCACTGTCGGAGCAATACCATATCACGTGGGTTCATATTGGGGGATATATAATGAGGAAAAAATGACATAATATATTGGGGTATATATAGGGGATAAAGGATTTTTATATCGACAGGTATAAAAAATGGAGCTCAAATTTAATGAAAAAAATATAAAGGGGTGTAAATAATGTTAATAAAAAAATGGATACCTACAATATAAAATGAAAGTAGGGGCTTTCTAAATTGGGAAGGTGTATTGGGTTTATATTGGTAGGGCGTTAAATAATGTTATTTTTAGTGGTATTTTCCAATATGTACCCAAATTAAGGGTATTGTTTAATATGCTATGATTGCACGTGATATGTTAGAGTTTTATTGAGTGACACCCCTGTGTATGAAACTCATTCTCTGTAACCTTGATCACTTTATAATATCCTTCCAATTCCCTCTCAGACTTATTTAAATAAATTTATGCCAATATTAACACAGTTGAGACTTGAGTTAATTGGGAAGTAGGGTCTTTTGAATAAGATGAAACAACTACTATACAAACATGAGAATCAATTTTTTTTTGCAACATCTCACCTGTCTCCTTCAGTTATGAAATTCATCGATCCCTGGCCAACAGATCTTGCAACAACTGCTCTTTCTCTGTCTCCTCCTGGGCTACTTCAGTGTCCATAGGATTCTCACCTATTGGAAGCTGCAACTTCTTCAAACTCTGAATTTCATATTCTATAGACTGCAACAATTTCTAAATTGTTGATCTGTCTTTAGGATCAACTCCAACTTTAACAATTATTTTCTTCAATTCCTCATTCTACGTGGAATAATCTCTTGAGTTGGACTTTTACAAATTTATCTATTTTATCTCTTTACTTAACATGTTTTTAGCTTTAGCAACAGCTGAAGTAGTCTTATTAAAATCATGAAATATTAATTGTCCTGTTTGCATTTATAACTTTATCTTATCAGGAAGAGAAATTTTCTTGCATCTATTGTTAAATTAATAGTTTTGAAAGAAGAAGTAGAATTCGCATCCATAGCTTAAGGCTGAGAGAAATATATCTTCAATTGATCCCTTTCTAAGTACATTTTTTTCAATAGTATTGTCTGCTCAAGAGAAATCTGAGCCTCAGACTGAGACTCAATGTTTTTTCTTATCTTATTTTTTCTTTCTTCATTATGTGAGAAAACATTCTTAATGATTTAAAAGGAGTCATGAATTAAACCCTATAAAAGAGGAGATGAGTGAGTGCAAGATATATCTCCCAATTGCAAATAATATGCAATAAAAGCTGAATAATTTCCCTCTTCCATGGCCTTTTCCTTCTTGGATTCATTCCCTGTATCACCTTCCAAATCAATTACTTCCTCTCTTCCTCTTTTAAGAACCTTTTCAGTAGGTGAGGAGTTTCCACCTTCATATGATCATACACAAAATTATGTCCTCCATTTTCCATATTCTCAATCTATGGCCTTGATTCATGAGAAAATGCAGAATAACCATTTTCCATGTAAAATCCCAAAATTGGGATTTTCTACAACAAATGGAATATCTTAAGATATTCCAAAGTTGGAGCTTCAAAAAATCATGAGCATGGCAATGTATAGCAACTCATTAGATGTAAAATAACATCTCACCAGTAGATGTAAGGACCTTAGCAATAATATGGCCTATATTCTCCTTCCCGGGTGGGGAAATGCAACAATATAGGGCATAAAACAACTGTCTTCAGGAAATAACGCTATACACGTGAGGAATGGGACTTGGATCCCTTATAATATATCATATAAAACTCACATGCATAATTATAGGTGAAAAAAATCACTCTAGCCAACATAAACAGATCTCCCCAAGTCACTATGCCTCAAATAAGCCCAAACCCCACAGCCTATCTCATGAAGAAAGTACTGAAGCAAGAACATTGTTATTTTTATGAGGGTTTATGTAGAAAATAATGAGACAAAATAGATCTGGAGTATTCAATACATCAATGGCTGAGAAAATGGATATCCCTCCCTTTTTTTACAAAAATAAGATCAACTCGGCAAGGGTTTCATGAGAGACATGTGTACAAAAGAGAAGATTTGCAGATCTAGATCTGAAAAATGTAGTTTTACTACAACACTGAATAAATGTGACTGAAATATATGAGTGGCAGAAGAATAATGAAGTACAAAGCTTTCTGAGAGAAGGGTTGGCCCTTTCTCCAAGGAATCAACTCACAAGCAAGGGTTCAAACCCTGTTGATGCAACTCTGGAAAAAATGATGCAGTTTCCCCTTTAAACTGCACTTTAGTGGATGGGAACTGATTTGGCCTTATGCCAAGATGTGAAATGTGCTCCGAAACCTCCTGTACAAATCTTTCAAAGAGAGGGGAGCTCCCTCCTCTGAAAGATAAGCTCAAGAGTTGGTGTTGTGAGTCTCCCACTGCACACCCAGCAACATAGTGTTGCCTATTGTAGGAATAATGCTATAGCTATAGAATTTGCTAGGCCTCAAGCCTGGATATGTGAAAAATTAAGAACATAACTCCTCCAAGTGATCTCTCAATGAAGGAGAAGGAATCCCTAAGTAGGAATGCCTTGTGCTGAACAACACTACATGCTCAACTCAACAGCTGAAGAATGCTCAAGGGTCTAAGTAGACATGAAAATGTAATACATAAGCTAACCTCAAAAGTCTGCTATATTCCTCCTTATAAATTTTGTGAGCCTCCTCACCTTGGATCCCACCTATTAGGGTTTCCAACACCATGTGAATACTTTCCCTCCAAAACTGCGTTGTCTTCTGAAACAAGCCACACCCTCTTAGGTAGCACTGTTGACTTGGTCAGCTTGACTGAATCAACATGATATTTTTCCTGTTCACACATGGGAAGTACACAATCTAGCCGCCAAGTTATCCCCTTTTCACACCAAGAGGGATTTTATGTCAATACAAGTTAAATATGGATCCTTTTCCCATTTATTCATCTACTAGGTACAAAAATCAAAATCTAATATTCCTATTAGCTGCATGGTAATTTCAAGAATATTACAGTCCTCCCCTCCCAAATTTTTCTTGTCCTCAAGCAACTGCAAGGATAGAACTGGAAAGTCTCCTTCCCTCCTCCTGTAGCACCCTCATATGATGAGCTCCCCAAAGAATAATATGTTGTCTCAACAATGAAACTCCATAGTGCCTCTCCCAAGCAAACAAATCAACATTTGGAGCACATCCCAAATGGCTATCCTCATGGAAAAGTAACATGCTCAAGGAGACAACTATGTGCTGTCTAGAGGTCATCTCAAGGCATGGAGTATGAAATGCATGGGAAATCCTCATTCCCCAAGTGAAACCTCCACCCCTAAGCTATCATCCATATGAAATGAGTCACCCTCCAACATGGCAACTCATGAAGAATCTCCTCCACCTTTGGCTCCTGAAGTTTAGGTGGGTTGAATAAATGGACATGATAGGAAGGAGGGCCTATCCCACGCTGTCCTCCTCTCCACTAATGATAAGTGTAGAGGGCATGCTGATATTGGGCTGCAACATGATTTCCCTCCAACCCAACCCATTCCATACAAGATGAATGGCACATCATCACCATATGGCATCCAAATCAGAAAATGGCTGAAGGTTATGTGCAAGTTTGGATGATACATATGGTCTCTCTAGTGGATACAGCGTAGTCCTTTCAACTGCTGATTTAGAGCATCAAGTAGCAAGTTGTAATTCAAATAATTTGTAGCTATGCATGTTAGCTCATCTACTATGGAGTAGTAAGCAGCAATATATACCAGCTCTGTACAATCAAAACAATACAACACTTTCTCAAAGTCATGTAGAGATGGGTTATCAACATTACAAAATTTGGCCCTAAAGTGACCATGAAACCCATAAATAATCTTGCTCTCTTGTTAAGCAATCCATTGTTTACACATGGTGAGAAAATACAAATACTCAATAGAGTAATCAAAAAGCACATAAATTTATTTCTTACCATGCATCATGTGTGAGCTGTAGGTGAGGTCCATGAGTGAGTCCTCCCATGAGAATATTCTCATAAAAATCTACAAGAGGAGAGGGTGCATACTCCCTTTGGAACACTCCATCAATAGAGACATGCTCTCAAGTGACGGCGCTATAGGCCTTAGTAACAAGGCTCTTGTCACTCCATGACTTCTCCCTTTGACATTGCACATGCCAAAGCCATCCACCATCATGCTGCTATGTGAGAAGATCTTCTTTCGACATGGAAGCCTCTCATAATCCTCCAATTCTGAAGGGTGGCCTCCTTGCACCATGAATGTGCCTTCCTTCTCTCCCCATCTCTCCCTCATACAAGCCATGGAGTAAGATCATGATGGTTACCTTGTATGAGGTCCCATACAAACAAATCTCCTGATGTTTTAACATATGGGTGTCATGCCATGCCTCCCTACTTCTTAACAAAGAGTATGACTCGAGATGGCCAAACTCTTCCAAAAGTAGCCAGCGCAGCTTTGTTTGCTGCCCTATGTCATAGATCTGCAAGTGGCTCACGAGCCTCTTGCTCTCCATCCACCTCCATTCATCCAAGTGTGGATGTCTCCATTCATTTTTCCCCTTGGTATCTTCCCAATGAATTCTACCAATATCCCAAAGCAAGTATTCCTCCTTAAACCTCATGGGAAGTTGAGATGCAACCCCTTGGAGATCTTTCAGAAAATACCTCTCATCAACCAATCTCTTGAATCCAAAATAATCCAAGTGTGTTGAAGGCCAAACACCAATAGGAAGTGACTCAAAATCATCATGCCTCCCCCAATATTGCACCCTAAACCCTCATTCTGCATGCAACTCAATAAGGGTGCAAAGGAATGGATGTTCATCCCCTCTTGGATCAATCCCAATTTGCACAACACTATCCAAGCTTGTTGCTCCCCCACAACAATGTATTTTGATCCTGGACCATGTGAGGACAAATTTCCAAGGCTTCTCATAAGATTTTCTGAAATGATCGGAAATGGAAATACATGCATACCTTGGTGAGTCTTGGGAACCTCTTGTAGGTTTTCAAAAGTTCCTCTTTTCAATGTGTTGGCTGATCCAACTACTGCTACAGATGGCTGCCCTTCCATGATGGTGACAGTGCTAGTACAAGGCTCCTCAAATGGAGAAGAGGACTCCTCCTCCTCTGATCTTCTACTGTCAAACCTTTTGATTACTTGATGAGTAAAATCATAAAAAGTAGATACTCTTGCATGATTTACATGTCTGTTCCACCAAGAGCTTTCCTTGCCCTCCAAGTGCAGTGCTGAGATCTCTAGAGCCTCTTTTTCCACTACTGGATGTAGTAGGAAAAATGCCTCTAGTTTCATCACCCAAGTCTTTGCTGCACACTTGAGTGATCCATCAAATGTATACAATAGGAATATTCTGCCTCTTATCATTCTCTTACTGCATGGTCTCTTCTATTCCCTCAGTTGAATAAACTGAGGAAAATCTAGGGTCTCTTTAAAAGCCCTAGGTTGGCACTTGTATTCTGCCAAATGCCCACTCAGGATCTCATGCTCTCAGTGGTATTATTTCTCTCCAATCCCTCTATGAAAACAAGAATTGCATGGATCTTCTTCTTCCTCCTGAAACCCTCTAGAGGTCTCACTGCAGCTTTCTCCTCCTTGAAACCCTCTTGGAGTTTCAATGCATTTCTCTTATTTCTTCTTAGATCTGAAAATGGATGAGAGTAATATCATCCTCTACATAATTTTTTTCTCCTCTCCTTCTTATCTTCTGATTGGATCTGAAATCCACAAGCTGAGCCAAGATTGAAGCTTTGATACCACTGTAATATCCCAAAATTGGGATTTTCCACAGCAAATGGAATATCTTAAGATATTCGAAAGTTGGAGCTTCAGAAAATCATGAGAATGGAAATTTAGAGCATCTCATTAGATTTAAAATAACATCTCACCATTAAATGTAAGAAAAATAGCAAGAATATGGCCTATATTCTCCTTCCTAGGTGGGGAAATGCAGTAATATAGGGCATAGAACAGCTGTCTTCAGAAAATAACGCTATAAAAGTGAAGAATGGGACTTGGATCCCTTATAATATATCATATAAAACTCACATGAAAAATTATAGGTGAAACAAATCAATCTATCCAACATAAACATATATCCCCAAGTCACTATGCCTCAAATAAGCCCAAACCCCACAACCTATCTCATGAAGAAAGTACTGAATCAGTAACATTGTTATTTTTATGAGGTTTTATGCAGAAAATAATGAGACAAAATAGATTCAGAGTATACAATACATCAATGGCTGAGAAAATGAAGATCCCTCCCTCTTTATACAAAAATAAGATCAACCCCACAAGGGTTTCATGAGAGACACATGTACAAAAGAGCAGATCTGTAGATTTGGATCTAAAAATTGTAGTTTTACTGTAGCACTAAATAAATATGACCAAAATATACAAGTGACAGAAGAAGAATTAAGTACAGAGCTTTCCGGGAGAAGGGTTGGCCCTTTCTCCAAGGAATCAGCTCACAAGCAAGGGTTTAAACCCTGTTGTTACAACTCTGGAAAAAATGATGCGTTTTCCCCAGTAAACTGTGCTGTAGTGGATGGGAACTGAGTTGGCCTTATGCCAAGATGTGAAATGTGCTCCGAAACCTCCTGTACATATCTTGCAAAGAGAGGGGACCTCCCTCCTCTGAAAGATAAGCTCAAGAGCTGGTTTTGTGAGTCTCCCACTACACACCCAACAACATAGTGTTTCCTGCTATAGGAATAAAATTGTAGCTATAGGAAGTGCTAGACCTCAAGCCCAGATATGTGAAAAATGAAGAACAAAACTCCTCCAAGTGATCTCTCAATGAAGGAGAAGGAATCCCTAAGCAGGAGTGCCTTGTGTTGAACAACACTGCATACTCAACTCAACAGCTGAAGAATGCTCAAGTGTCTAAGAAGACATGAAAATGTAATCCATAAGTTAACCTAAAAAATCTATTATCTTCCTCCTTATAAATTTTGTGAGCCTCCTCACCTTGGGTCCCAGCTATTAGGGTTTCCAACACGATGTGAATACTTTCCCTCCAAAACTGTGCTATCTTTTCAATCAAGCCACACCCTCTTAGGAAGCACTGTTGACTTAGTCAACTTTACTGAATCAACATGATCCTTTTCCTGTTCACACATGGGAAGTGCAAAATCCAGCCACCAAGTTATCCCCTTTTCACACCAAGAGGCATTTTATGTCAATACAAGTTAAATATGGGTCCTTTTCCCATTTATTCATCTACTAGGTGCAAAAATCAAAATCTAATATTCCTATTAGCTACATGCTAATTTCAGGAATATTACATTCCCCTATCTAATTTGAAATCAGATGGTATGGGTCATAATACAATTTCCCCTCCAATGAAAAATGCATGTCAGACAACATTTTGTGAGAAACTTCTAGGGTCTATCTAGTGTTTACAATGAATGGCCCTATTGTCCTAGGTAACTTAAACATATGACCTTCCTTCATTGGAACAAAATGGGCCTGGTCAACATTAAGACCTTGCCTGATGATCTCCAAGGCAAACAATCTCACGGGAACAAACATAGGCAATCTAAAAGGTTATATATCAGCTCCAAATAATCTAATTTAAATATGTTCTTGATGAGAAAACCAATATCCATATCTCATATCTTTTCTCTACTTCAAAAAGGACTGAGCTTCAGGAATTAATCTAGGTGCAACCCTTCCATTTCAAATTGCATATACTATAGGAAGGAAAGAGGAGGTAAATTCAAATAATCCTTCATTCCCTACCTCTATTCTCATCGGGCCTATCCAAAGGACCATTGACTGCGTATTCTTATTTACATTGAAAATTTTAAGCCCCAACTGAGTAAAGTTATCCACATTACTGTAAAGAAATGAATATGTGACCGAAAAAGGAAACATGAAACTGCAAGTGATTGACAAGCTCATAAACTGATTATTGATAACATTATCAAGACAAATGGGAATATCCAAAATTACCCCAAGCTTCATCATCAAAGAGAAAATTCCTAGAATTGACTTATCTCCCACCATGGCATCTTCCCTCCCTATGACTTTGGTGAAAATTTAAAGAATTGGTCGTACATCTTCAGCAAAGGTATTCAAAGGAAAACTGTCTGACCCAAGGAGAATTTTTCTTTTTCAAGCAGGAGATGAAATAAAATTTGGGTAAATTCAGTACCTCACAATTATTGAGAATATGAAGAGAGGGATTCATCAGTGAAACTCACATAAGACTCTGCAGAGGGATAAATAAAATATTTCCTTATCAAATGAGCTCACACCTGGAAAACATTTTCCCCCAACTAGTTCATGACAAATCATTTGTGAGGGTACATGGAGGAAACCAACCAATGAATAAAATCAATAAACATGTAGGTTTGGGGAAAAAACAATGAGAGGACTGAAGGCTTAATCAAAGCAGGGTAAATTGGGGACTTTTCTTGGTTTAGAACAACATGCGGATAAAATATAGGGTACTCTACTCTGCAGACATTATCCACAATGTCTGTTTCTTTGTCCATTAGTGGGATATGAGTGGAAGACCTGAAAATGGCAGATTTATTCATCATTTTGAAAACTTGTATGAGAATAGTTACATGGGTTACTTGGTTGCGGTAAAACGGATGCTTATTTGTACACTAGTACAAGAATTTGGAGACTTTAGCGGTTCAGGAGGCATATCTGGATGAAAATGAGGACAAACCTCCTTTTATAGCGAGGGAAAATGAATGGGCGGGAGAAAAACATACAGAAACGAATTTAATGATGAATTGATTGACAGACAGTTAGGGATGATGTGGAGGATGTCGTGAAGGGTGACGTGGAAGGTGACCTGGATCACTTATTGTCATCGTCAGGTCTACCAAATTTCATCACGTTTTTATCACTATGGAGAGACTCCGCAGTATGTGCTCTATCACAGGGCACTACCCCCACAAAATATATGGGTCACATATTTTGGTGAACGGATGGGGGTAAAATATTCCAACAGAGGCACCCCACCAGTCAATTTCCAGCTACTTTGTGACTCCGCTCACACTCCATTGGAGGAAAAGTTTTCAAATGGCGGAATCCAATAAATGAAGCACTCATACATTAACCAGATGCACTAAGAGGTGGTCCTGCTATCTGACACACAACTTCAAATACTGCTTAGTGCCGCTTTTTTTCAAATTTTAATTTTGTTCGTATATATTTTTCTAGATTTTTCAAAGTACATAATCTCCTATGTACAACATACAATAAATTAAAACTATCCACAACAAGGTAATAGATAAAAATTTTGAAAGGATAGAGCTGAGAGAATGTTTATTATAGTTAACCTCTTAGCATGCCACAACTAAAACATCTACATCAAGAATCCCCAAAGCATCAAATGCCAATATAATCAGAAGAAAAAAATTTCCTACAAAAAATGTAAAAGGAATTTACAACAATATAAATATATGATTAAGGAAATTGAGTAATATTGTTGTGAGGTAATTGATTCATTGCTCCAAATTATAAGATAATTTGACATGTCTAATGTAGTAGATGTTTTCGTCAATGACGTGTTAAGTCACATGAGCGGTATAGAAAATAATATTGGAAAATTAGAAAGATATAACTTAGAAGTAATTTCCAATTTCTTTGTCAAACCACATGGAAACTGTGTCATGGCCAAAGAGACGATATCCATAACAGCATAACAATCACTATTCTTAGAATACAGGATATACATAGGCCAAGTTAGTATACTCTTTGACCAACCATAATATATTTCTCACATCTTCAGCATACATGGGTAATGGAAATCCTTCCCAGAAGAATCTAGTTCAACCATGCTAAAAAATAATTCATAAAATTTGTTGGATATGAGAAAAAAATATTTCTATTTTTAATTTTTTTGTAACAAAACTCAGATAGACACTTGAAGTTAAGACGCTTATTTAAATAATCGTAATAGAGTGTACTACGTGCTCTAATTTTTTGGAAGAAGTAGACAATTTGAAGAATTGTAAAGTTTATTTTGGAAGAATACCTTGAACCACTTCATATTTTCAAGTTGCTTTTTATCAACTTAATATGGTATTTTGCTATAAGTTTGCTTGTTATCTTTTAGTGAAATTGAAATATCAATACTTTTGCTTGATATTATAGATATCTTGTATAATTTATTAGTTATTGTTAACTAGTTATTTTGTTTGATTATTAGAATTATTAAGTGAATGATACATATATGAATGTTGTCAATTTAGTCAATTCAATTAACTATTTATTGAATTTTACATCATTTGCATTCTAGTTTATTTATGTTGTCAGTTTAAAGGTCTAAATCTTAGGCTTATTTCTAATCTTTCAGAATTCATGCATGATAATAATAATAATCCTAGGCCATAGAAGACTGATAATAGTTTAATATATATTTTCTTTTGAATAAATATAATTTCAACCTTTAGTTTACAATGATTTTTCCAAAATCTCTTTCAGAACCCATTCATTACAATATTCTTTTAGGATTTCTCCACATTTTGAAGAAATGTATTTAGGAGGAAACTGGGGCACATAGTGAGAATCACCATCCAGGATGGATATCATAGGGGTCATTTCAAAGAAAAATCTATTTCATTATTTCACATTACACTGTTTCACTATTTCGGGCCAAGCATGAGAAAAAAATTTTGGTTTTGAAAGAGGCTACACTGGAGGATGAGCCACAACTCACCAAGAAATTATCCACATTTTTAAATAATGAGTATGTCTCTCTCCTAGATTTAAAGGATATTTCCAGAGATGGTTGGTATCTAGAGAGTGGTTCCACATGCCATATGACAAGGGAGTGTGATCTATTTCAGCAACCTGGATCAATATCTACTGGATGGTTGGCGAGGTGTGGATCTACAATGAAGGAGAATTTGGTACAAAAGAGGGTTAAACTATATTTGAGTTAGAATTGGGATGGATAGTATCCTTTCATCATGTTCTATATGTTCCTCATCTCAGAGTGCATGTGCTCTATGTTTCAGCCTTGGAGGATCAAGGATATGTAGTTAAGTTCAGAGGAGAGCCAGTATATTTATGGCCAGAGGGATTTTTTCATGATGAGGAATCCATAATACTGGGGATCAAGAGGTACAATTCTACCGATTATGGGGTTGACCTCTAGTTCGAGAGGGACATAGAGCTAGTTATGCAACATTGTTTAGGAGGCAGGAGTATCACCTTAGCAGACCCACTTGGTTGGAATGGACCCAACTGGAAGATATGGGATACTCATATGACTTCAACAAAGCTTTAGCTGATATCCATAACACATATGAAGTGATTTTCTAGATTCAAAGGGAGCAGGTTGCTCCAGTTCAGAGGGAGCAGGATTTTGAAAAAATTATGAAAATTTACTTTGAAAATCTTTTTGATTCTACTCTCATTGATAAAAAAGTGATATTAGTAATATGTTTAACATGTAGCTCCAAACCAATGTTATGCATGTTGTTTTCATTATTTTTCACTTTAGAATGTCAATGTTACATCAATCCACCTCCCAAGGTGTCTATATCAAGTGTGATCAAGTTAGATGTATATATAGTAGCATATTTTCTTTTAGCATGGTGAAAATTTTTCTAAAGGACATATTTACAAAACCTTAAAAAGAAAGGTGCCTACCAGTGTTGAGATCCTCTCTTACATGAAAATATATATGAAGTTTTCCATTATATTAAATCTGGGCATAGAGCTACAAATGTTTTCATTACAAAAGCATTTAATGACAAGGATACAATGCATATAATTGATTTTCAAAATTTTCAGGGAAGCCACCATGTACTAATGACTCAATCATATGAAGAATTTGGATCACTCTGTATTAGAATTTACTCAAGTTCAAGTAGTTCACTTAGTTGGCCAAGGATTATTCATTTTGAATTTAATGCTCTACCTATGTTATGGCCTAATGTCAATGTCGATATGCTTTATATTTATCATGGGGTAGTGTTGGATGTAAATTTATTTCTACAATTCCATCATATACATAATTAGAGTATGAGTACAAGAACCATAAAGATTTGATTTTAGGCTTGTGTCACTTAGAATGATATTCATATTCAAAGATATTTCAGTCACAGCTATTTATCCAACAATCACAGAGCAGTCACGTCGATTCTCTTAGAGACATAGCGAGTTACCACAATGAGAAATTTTATATTTCTTTAAAACTTGTTGAATCTCCCTTTACATAAAAAAAATCGGAGGCTGAAAACCTATCAAAAGGGGGATTGCAAATGATCGTGGGTACCCTACACTATGTTCACACCATTTCTAGTCTAGAGGTGGGCCAGGGACACATACAATTACCATGATTGCCATTACACCTCCTTTTTTGTTTATGTTTCATATCTAGTTTCTTTTCTGTTATATGATGGATGTTGGACAATGACTTATCTCAGATGTAAGACTCATGAACATTACTATATATTGGATCCTTTTCACGTGTGCTAGTTATGCACTATATGGTGATTGTATGTTTCTATTACTTTCGCATAACATTTGCTTTATTTTTTCTCTCTACTATAGCAGAGTGTTTATCACCGATTGCACCACTTTGGAAGCATGTATATGGAACAATAAATGATGAAAATGATGGAATATGAAGAACCCATGTAAATCTATTTTCTATCTCTAATAAAAAAAAAATTTCTTCTGCAGCAAAAAAAATAAAAATAAAAAATAAAAAAATCTCTCTTCCTCTTCGAATGAGGAAAAAATAAATATCAAGAATTAGAATTTCTATCCCTCAATAATAACCAACTTCCACGCATTTTGATCAATAGGGTGACAAGACGAAGGCACCAACCTCAAACCAATCAACAAATGGTCCTGAGGAAGTGCTTACTAAAGGACAAATTTATATGTCGATCGATATGATCCAAACACTCAAGAGGCTTCTCGTAAAATTAAACAAGAGCCTCAATTTTTTAATTACGATTGAGCCACGAACAACAGATATAAGAGATAAAATAAGAAATGTGATGGTAATAAACTCATTTAGTTCTCTCGTTTCTTTATTTATGATTTTAATTTTCTCATCCTTCATAAAAGAACTCTTTATTTTATAGGGTTTTTTGAGGGAGTTTGATCCTCATGGTGAGACTATGGGGGTCGACGTTGGTAGCAACACCTTTGCTCTACTTGTGAGTGACACATTGAACCCACTGACCGTTAATGAAACTCCTGAATAGGGTGACACACCATTATATTCACCCACTAAACAATTTATAGAAGGATGTGCACATGATGCAGACCACGATTCCATCACATCTAGTCAAGCAATATTTCTTGGGTCTACTCGCGTTACTAGCATGGGAACACTACCAATTACATTATTGGTAGATGATGACCATGTTCCCATGAAATTAAAAAATCTTCTAGGCATTTAAGAAGCGTTTTACATATTAAGTATGATCTAATTGAAATTTACATATAGAGTGTCATTATTTTTAAGTAATGATAATATTTTTTTGCAGGAAAAAATACCTTATATATGTGCTTGAATGAGGCAGCCTTGTAACTCTTTGGGCCCACTATTCACACAAGGTGGAATTCACAAAATTCAAAGTTGAAGGAAGAACTTATCAGTAGGTTGGTTGGCATGTTTAGAGATGGTACCTTCAACAAAAGTGGAGTTACCACGAAGGTAGAGCTATATTTAAAATATCTTCGATACCAATATAGGGTTCATTTACAAAAGAACCCTAAGTATGAGCGCCCTCCAGTGATTTCAAAAAGTGAGTGGAAAACCCTCCTAGAAGATGCAAAGGAGAAAAAAATTTGAAAAGAAGGGAAGACACCACCTGGACCAGGAAGGTATGAGGAACTTTTATTAATGTAATTATGATGCTTTCTGATCAATATTGTGACATGTAATTAATCTTATCAATACTGTGAATATAGGCTCCTAGATACATCTAAAGGCATGAATGCGAGAATACAAAAGCATGGCCAACATCATCTTGGCCCTAGGGGTTACTTAAAACCGACCATAAAAATTGTAAGTATAAAAACAAAAAATATTGCATCTAAGTTTTGGATTCTTAATAATTTTAATTTAATATTGCAGAAGAAAAAAATTCATGTTGTCATGAAAAATTGAAGGGCAAACAATTCAATGAAACTCCCATGGAGGAAGACCTCAAGATTTCTTACAAGCACGGATATCAAGCCACTGTAGACCGTAGGACAAGTACAGGGTCTTCACATACTAGTTCTGATCTCCCACCTAAGACTGAGGTAAATAAGAGCAAGGAAGAGTATTTATAAATTAATACTTTTATACAATCTATTTTTTTTAATTTTTGGCCATAAATAAATATGCTTGATTGTAAAAGGGATACAGACAATGTAAATGTCGATGTCCCAAGAAATGATGGAAGACATGAGCCTAGTGACAGTGGAGTGCAAATCGATATTAATGTTCAACTCGATTTTGGAGGTATTTCATGTAAATTATAATTTTTTTAGTATGGATTTGAATTGGAAATATTTAAATGCAAACAATGTATTAATTACAAATCTTCTTGGTTCTACTCTAGAGCATCTACAGGGTGAGTCCAGACAAGAGAAGGAACCTATGGCCACATTGAAAGTATCTCACTTCTCTTTACTACCTTTTTATTAATAAAGAACTTGTATTAATAATTACTATAAATAATAATTTAACATTTTATTCTTATTGCAGTTGATGCTCTGTCACCCTTACAACACCATAGACATTTAACCAAGTTGGGAGAAAGAAATCTTACAACTGAAGGGGATGAAATCCTTGCTTCATACATGGAAAATTGCAAAAAATAGAAGAATAATTGATTGTACTTGTAATTTAATTAGAAATACCTTGCTTCAGATTATATATAGCATATAGTTTATTATAAATCATACTGAGATAAAATGTTTTTTAAAGTCTATGAGTGAATGAATGGAAATTTACTATATATTTCTTTATTTATGACATATCTTAATATCTTTCTTTCAAATATTTCCTAGTAGATAGATTTGGTACTGAGCAATTGAGATTGATGTGAGGAGGGGTGGGAGGGGCCATGAAAGCTTCCACCTTCATGTGGTTGGCCTTGTTAACTAGAGAATAAATTAATATTTAGAAAATCTTGGAGTAAAACTCTGAGATCCAACAGAGCAACAACAAGGTCAATGTTGACTTTCTTGCTACTTCGTCGAGTGGAGGTAGGTTTGCTCCAAGATTAAACTACACCAATCATTTTTTCTCAAAACCAAGAGGAGCTCATTCAAGTTTTCATTCACTAAAGTTTTTTTAACTATTATTTACGGGTGCAATTAAATTTAATAATTTGTCAAATTTAATCGAAGTTTTCTGCATTGATCTCATGAATATGTGTAGGAATATATTTGTCGATTTGGATGTTGAAGAGGAACAACTATCATAATAAAATATCTCAAAAAGGTAACATTACATTTAGCATATACACAATAGGTCCTGAATAAAAAATATGTACATTTAGAAATGTAGTGCAAGAAAGAAGTTGTACATGTTTCAGAAAAGCATAAATAAGACATGATAGAGACGTATTGCCCACATTTAACAACTAAGAGAAAGTAATGCACAATAAGGATGAAATTACAGTTTTTTAATAGGTTGAAAGGAAATTATACAAAGAATAAATAAAATCATATGGATATGTATTTCCATATGGAGCAATACAAAAGTTGTACAACTTTTTCCTTTCTTTTTTGTGTTCGTCATATACCTCATTTTGAGATGTTTATGATGACCATGCAGTTGTTATTTTAGTATCTTGTAGAGGTTTCCTTGAGATATGAAAAGATGATGTTGAGAAAAAATTATTTATGTATATACAAAACTCTTTTATTCTTCCACTGCTTAAATTTTCAGTTATTGTGCGATTGATGATATGATCTCGAAGTAATTTTTGCATTATATTAAATTTAGAAATTTATCTATTTAAGTAGGATCATATGGATAATAGTCACCTAGGGTTGAATTTTTGTAATGGACTCAACCTGAGATACCTCATCTTATCCAAGATAGCCATTAGGTTTGTTTTGAGTCATAAGTTAATTAAGTTGAGTCAATTAGGTTGAAATAAGGTCTTTGCAATTCAAATTTTCAAAAACAATGCACATATGAGGGGGTCTTGAAAGTCATTTTACATGTGATAGGGGTCATGTCATTTTAGAATAAATCATGTTTGTGATTATTAATCATAGGTTATATGGTTAATTATCATATCACTTATAAAGTGCCACTATGTAATAAATTTGGCATGTCAAAATAAATTTCCCATAGGTTTAAAGGGCTATGATCGGGCGCGATCAGATCAACTGCCTGTTAGCACTCTGTAATTTCCAAAGGTTGAAAAATAAATCAAAAAGGTAACAACAAAACCACTTTGGAGTTTAGAATCTAGCCCTCCTAAACTCAGAGAGGGATCTCTCTATCACATTTAACTTTGTTTATTGGGAATTTTATGCTATGTATGAATTATTAGTTATTTGATTGATTTTTTATGATTTGTTTTCATTGTTTTGGTTTATTAAGTTCTTAAACTTCCATTGGGCAATGGAGTCTATAAACTAACATGGATTTGTTTCATATTTCAAAGGAGTTTCACAGGGAAAGGTAAGTGAACTAACTGGATCATTTAGAGCACTTAATAATTATTTAACTTGATATCAGAGGAAAACATTGAAATTACCTACATCCATAATCAAAGTGCATGTTTCAACAAATTCTATTCATCACAATTTCTGTGAAGTAATTCAAATTTAAGAACACATAAGAATGGAACCAAAGAAATAAACACATAGAGAATGAGATAAAAACATCACCAAATAACCCAATACATGAATCATGTGAAGAAGTCGCTTCTATTATTGATCAACCCATCAAATGGAAAATTACAATAGCTTATTAAGTGCAAAAATCAACCCTCAATACTTTGAAAATTGAAGTATTTATACAAATATTTACAAGAAATCCTGTCATAACTGATCAGGATATATTTTATGAAAAAATAAAACAAATTATATCTACTATTACAAACTAATAGGGCTAGTTGGAACTATTCAAAAGGTGGCCCTGATCTGAAGGAGGTTGTTGTTGATCTATCACTTTGGTCCTTTTTGCATTGTTGTTTCTCTGACTGAAGATAAAGTTACTCACTTAGTCTAGTAACTCACACAATTTCTCCCATATTTCTTCATCTAGAATTGACATTTTAGTCACCCTCCTATAAACCTCACCTGCTTCAGTATACTTGGCAAAAGTAGGCTTAACTACAAAAATATGATTTCCTCATGCTTTATGTAAAAATCATTCCCTAATGCCTCAAGAAATGATTTTCCTGTAAAGTTTCCCTTTACTCAAGAAAATTTAGAGTTGTCTCTGGCCATTTCTTTCAATTTCCTGATGTAGTCTTCCTATCTGATTAATTTATCATTTATTACAAATAAACTGGGTAGTCCCTTCTTGTTTAGTGTTTCAACTCTGCTGAAAAATATGTTAACAACAATCTCTAATCCCTGGCATTTTTCTTCCAATTACAGAATGATGTTCTTTTTGGTTAAAACCTTCTTCACTTCAAGTATGGTTTCAGTTATGTCTTCAATTTCCACTTCCTCCAGCTCATATTTGTTCTTATAATTTAGGAATCTAATAATATCAGCGGCTTCAGTGAGTTTATCACCTAACTCTTCTTTGATGTCTGCAACTTCTGCTATAGCTTTCTGTATCAATTCATTTTGTTCAAAATTTATTTGTATAGAAGGCCAAATCTCATTCATGGAGTTGAGGGTATATGTCCATATGTTCTCCTTGGATTGGGCCAAATTATGGAAATGGATAACTCTTCTTCCATTCATAGTATCCTTTCAAACAATATTTGGGACCTTTTTGCCTCTACTAAGTGTGAAGTTTCATTTATGTTCTTCTGCTCCTATAAGGCTTTTACCTGCCCTTGTAGTGTTTTGATTTCTTCTGTTTGTATTGACATATCCTCCATTTCTTTTTTAAGTTTTATTGCAGCATATATAGGTTTTATTGGAGGTTTTGTTGATGTAGAATTACTTTAGTTCGTATTGTTGTGAGAGGCATTGCCTTCAAAGGAATAATGGTCAATTGTGCATTTTCTTCCTTCTCCTTGATTAGCTTATCTATTTCTTCCTCCATGTTTTCTATTTTAGCATTCTGGTCCATGATAAGATTAATCATATCTTCTTTTTGGGTCTCTAACTCTTTTATCTGCTTGGTTCATGTGTCCTCTATTATTGGAATCTTCAATTTCTTTCTAATATTTTTCTTATTTTACAATTATTTAGCTTCCTTAACATTCTCTGGATTATATTCCATCTTTACGACAATATCTTCTAATGATTTTATTCTCGTGTATTTTGCTAGAGATGAGAGATTTTCAATATTGAGTTCAGATTGAATATTTGTAAGAGATACCTACAATTTTGGAACATTCGTTGAACTATTAGTCAGTGTGGAAAATATCATTTCTTCAGTCTACTTTTGCATCTCCATCTGATCGATGGGATGAATATCATTTGCATCAAATTCAAAGGAGGTATTCTTGTAGTCTACAATTTACATTGGTTGTGCAATCTGAGCCTATGAGAATGCCATTTGCATTCTTCCCTTCTCTGTATCAAAATTTGATATAAGCCTTCTTTGAGAACTAGTAGTTTGTTTCAAAAATTGTGTGTATGAACTAATTTTAAGTCTTTAATTTTTAAGCTTAATCTCTTTGTATCTGTCAAAAATAATTTTCTCTTTTTCTCCTTCAATGAGTTCAGATGTTTGGGTTGTGTCCTGTAGGAATTGTGATACTAATGATGCTACTGGAGATTCTGTAAATTTGGTGCCTGATCGTGCTGAAGACAATGGATCTTTGATGACTATGGGAGCTTGTTGTTACCTTATTTATTTTGCTGAATCTATTTTAGGACTTCTCTTAGTCCTCTTTCTATATATGATGTTTAAATCCTCTGGTAATCTCCTTGAAGCTAAAGGGGATCTTTCCTCTCTTCATCTCTTCCATGTCTTCTCTTAAGGAGTAGGGGTATGTGAAATAGAGGTGGACATGAGTTTCTCCTCTGCTTCCTGTAAGGTGTTCTTTATCCATTTCAACTAATTCATATACATCTCAATCTCTAGCCTTTGTGTGTGCACATAAGGAGTGGTTTTGTGCTCAACCCTTAGCTTGGAGATTAGGCCCAAAGGGTCATAAGATCAAGTAAAGATCATATTAAAGTTTAGTTGTTTCAGGATCTTGTTTGCTTCTTCATCTACTGCTATGATGTTGCAAATGAAAGGGCCAACCTGTATTTTCATTCTAAACTTAGACTTTTTCTTTTCTGAGACAAAATGAATTTCATTTTAATTTATCATTTTCCTTTTATACTCCAAGGCAAATAATCTCATTGGGAGGTATTTGGGTAGCTTGTATGGTGGCAACTCACATCCATAAACCCTGATCTTCAATTTTGTAATCCATGTCTACAAGAGGGATATGATCAAGATCAACAGGGGGAGGAAGCATCGAGTTGATTGAATCTTCATTATTCTTCTTTTTAGGAGGCATATTTCTAATTTTAATCACAGTCACAAGAATTTAACGGTGAATTACCAGGGATTTTATATATGAGTTGAAAATCAATGGCAATGGTGTATTTTCCTGTGCTTGATCAGTCCTCTGTCGGGCATGATGGTTGAGTGAAATGACAGAGCTTTGGAGATGAATGAAGGGTGAGCGATCTGCAAAAAAAAGGAATTAAAATGGTGGCGAAAGGGGTTTTTATGGTTACATAGTAGTTTCCATTAGGGGTGTGGATCCGTTGAAATTTCAAACGTTTGTACTAGGAATGCATTTAATTCGGTAACGGTCTATGCTAGGTGTTCGGTGATGAATGGAAGGAGGTGCCGGGGAAAGTTGGCGGGAAAGGATGGAAGAGTAGTGGTTTTTGGATGGGGGTCGAAGAGGTTAATGGTTTATAGGTGGGGAGGGGGGGGGGGGGGTGAAACGTTACGGGGTTGACACATTAGGTGGGTCCAGTAGGGAGGAAAACCAGTTTTCGGACCCTCCCCCCTTGCCAGTAAAGGGAGGATGGCAAGGGGGGGTTGAATTTTTTTTTTGGAGCATTGATTTAGCAGAGGAATAATATGATGATTGGGAGAAGATCGAGGTTTAATCAGATGCGACAAACCCCTTTTATCATTTACCAACCTTAATACATGCGCGTTGATATTTAATTTAAAGCATATGCCTTCCAAACTTTGGATAACACATATGAACATAATATTTTGATTTATAGCACATATATTCAAAAACTTTCTAACTTAGGATAAAGACATATGATGTAAAATTAACCCCACTTTATCCCTTTGACTCTTTTGACTTCAATTTTTTCCTAACATAAAACTATTTTTTCATCCAATAGAAGGGTGCATTTCAACTAGAAGACCCTCATTTTATTTTCTTTGAGGATTAAGAACCTACTCTATCCTATCTACTCACTACTTCATTGATTCCAATTAAACATTTGAATCAACCTTATTCATATACCTAATTGAAATTAACCAATATTAGTCAGTTTGGCTAACTTTATTCTCTAATCTAATTGACAAAAAATTAAACTTGTTTGACCATGATTAAATTGTATGGTTCAAACTGATGCCTCAGGGTTTTCAAATTTTGAACAAATTTCACACAACATCCAATTTATTCAATAAAATCAAACTATCTATCAAGTAGTGGAATTTAGATTTGCAACACTTCCCTTTCTATTTTTGTTTTATTTTTCATGGGGTTTTCATCTTTATTTTTATTCTTTCTTTGTTTTTTATTTTCTTTTCCTTTTTTCTTTTGTTTCTTTCATTCTATTTTTTATTCAAATACCTTCTTTTCATTTTTCTTTTATATTTTTTATGGAAATCATTTGCAACATGCAATATTATTCCAATTTCATATAACTGAGACAAAAATATTTAATCACCTTGTGATCCTATAAATTATAGAACCCTAACACGACCCATATATAAACTCACACCCCTGAGTGTTTCTGAACGATATTCACGGGGGGGGGGGGGGGTTCTGGGTAAATTTGTTCCACCCAAACCACCGTCGCCTACATGTCATAATTTCATTCATATCGCACCCCCCTGCCCCCATCAAATCCACTTACTTTCTAACACCCCCCCCCTATAAGTAGGCTTTAAAACCACCCTTTCACTATCTGAATTACTCACGCCATCTCATCATCACTCACATGTCATTTCGCTTTCTAATAATAAACCTCCATGTGTATTTTTATTACATGTTACCATTTATTTTTGGTATATCCGCTAATCGTAAAGTTTTCCTAATAAATCATCCCATGCTCACCTTATTTAAAATTCCACTCTTCACTGTCAAACAATTCTTTTCTAGCCATTCTGTCTGCTCACATTGTTTCCTAATTTTCAATTCTCAAATGTTTGGTCAGAAATGTGTTTTTAGTGGTACTTAGATCGATTCAGATTATGTCTCACCCCTTCTTACATGTAACATCCACCAACCACCTCCTTGAAGAGCGTGTCCAACCTCAAGACTCAAATGGGAATTTCACCAAACCTGTGTGTAACTTTGTGCTAGATGGAATGATCTCAAGTTGGGTGTTCATCTTGTAAAGATCCCTTTTTTCTCAGATCCTTCATCCACATGGTCCTAGGTGCTAGTTTTAACCTAAGAACAAGGATATCCATCAATGGCATGACAAAAGAGAATGGAATACATGTAACTATTCCACCAATTACATGTAAAACATGCCTGAATGGATCCTCATAGTGAAATGCATCTCTGGAAGAACCTTCATCAACCCAACCATATACATTCTATATGCGTGTTCTTCTCTTGTACGATGAAGAGTTCTCAGGCTTGATGGATTTCAAATGCAGATAGCATCCCAAACTGGTGGATATGGGGCTACAGGTGTTAACCTTTGATATATGTAGAGAATGTGATCTCTGTGAATGAGATGCTTGCTCCTAGATGGAAGATTGTAATATTTCAGCCTTTTTAATCCTCTAAGGACTCTATGAAATTCTTTATGAATAGGTTTTATACGATAATGCATCAACTAACTAGTTTCATGGAACCATGTTAGCCTTAAAAATTCAAGAAACACCACGAATCTAGGACTTACTGTGTTGAAGTGTCGTAACATCTTTACACAAGGATATTGGTATCAGAGAAGAGTTGGTGCTTTGTTGGGATTTTCATAACTCTTCAATGTTTTTTTTTGTTTAACTTTTCTCTTGCATATCTAAATCACGAGTTGTTTAAATAAACACATACCTGCCATTCTCTTTTTGTTTATTTATATTTTATCAGATCATTTCCAATATGAAATGATATGGGATTTGTTTCTACGTAGCTCTTCGGAAACTTCAAGCTCTCATTTTAGAAGAATATTATGAAGAAATGTAATCCCAACAAAATGACGCAGAGCAAGGGCTCAATACAATACCATCAAGGTTAAGAACAAGATATTTCTCATATTTTCTGTCTTTTGCAAATGCCAATAATACTTGTAAGAAAATTGTTAACCATCTCTTTCTGAAATTTTGTTGAACATGTTGTATTGTAACATAACTAAATTTGAGATGATTCCATGATTTTCAATTCTATAATTTATTTTCAATGGTTATGCAGCACAAATGAAAATCAGAAAAATGAGCATCCAATCAGCTAATTTAGTAAGCAATAATGACTTGGCTTTGGAGGATACAACATAAATTTATCCAAAGAGAGGAATTGTTTTTCCATTTCAACCACTAGCCATGTATTTTTAAAATTTCAAATACTTTGTTGACATGCCCCTTGTATGGAACTTGAGCTTTGAGACTGATATATTATGTGATCCAGCTATTTCCAATTTTTGTGGATTCTCATACATGATGGATTTGGATAACTAATTTTGGATTCATCTGCAGGAAAAGAGGGAACAAGAAGTGACTAAAGATAGAATTCAATTTATCTGTTACATGTACACTCATACTTGGTGTTCTTACGACATTTATGGGGGTCAGTGGTGTAGGGAAGAAAACTCTCATGGTAGTCTTAACTAGAAGGAAAATTGGAGGATATATGGAGGGTGATAAATAGATATATGGATTTCCCAAAAAGCAGGAAAACTTTACTCATATTTTCCTCATTGGTCTCATGAATATGTGTAGGAAAATATGTGTTGATTTAGATGTTGAATAGGAAAAAATATCGGAAGAAAATATCTCAAAAATGTAACATTACATTAGCAATCAATTTTTCGTTATTGTTATTAGGAATTAATTTGGTGGTTCTTATTATTTGAGAAACCTGTGTTTTAGCCATTTTATATATTCTCATGTTTATCCTATTTATGAGAATAAGAGATAATTTTCCTCTCTATCTATTCATTATTGCCTGGTTTTCAAGCTGAAGTTTGGGTAAATCGAGGAGGCTCCAAGGAATGGTTGTTAACTTTAACAAGGTATTTTCCTTTGGAAGTTCTACAAAATTTTATTTCAAACTAAGTCAGTCTAGAAATTTAATGTAGATGTAGCCTAATTACTCAGATTATGGTTCAAGCAGCAAAAAATGGAGAATGTGTAATTGTCATGTGTTTCAATTCAAGAATTCACTCAAATGAAATAATGTACATGGGATGCGCGGTTCAGCAGTGGTGTTCCAGAAGAGGATTATACTGCATTACATGTAGATTGCATGCCAATCCTCCTTTGGCACAACATTTTTGAAGCTCACATCCCATGTACATTATTTCATTTGAGTGAATTCTTGAATTGAAGCACATGGCAATTGCACATTCCAAAATTTTTGCTGCTTGAACCATAATCTGAGTAATTGGGTTACATCTACATTAAAGGTCTAGAATGGGTTAGTTTGAAATTAAATTTTTCATAACTTCAAAGGAAAATACCTTGTTAAAGCTAAAGACCATTCCTTGGAGCATCTTCCATTATTTTTCAATAATAACCCGTTGGATATTTGACGTACATTTAACAAGTGTTGGATATTCATTGGTCCTCATCAATGAACCAGTGTCGGATATTCGTCTCTCGTCTAAAGGAAAATATCACCAGATCCATAACATCTTTGTCGAATGAAAAATCACGACATTGGCTAACTGACGTATGATGGTTTGATATTCGATAAACACATCCGGCATATGGATGTCGGGTATTCGACCTTGCTTAAAAATTAAAATGTTTCTATTCGACAGCTATATGTCGAACACAATGTCGCCTATTTGACAACTATACGTTGAACAAAATGTCGCCTATTCGATGACTATATGTCTAACAAAATGTCACATATTAGATTACTATACGTCGAACAAAACTTCACTTATTCGACGACTAAATGTAGAACAAATGCCTGGTTAGTCGACGGTTTATTTTGTATCAAGGATGATAGATATCCTACGTACAGGTCCTATGATTTCATAGTGATTGAATATCCGATGAAATACCACTGAAGATATCTATGTCTCGGGTTCGTCAGATAGTAGACTAAGTTGAGTCGTATAATCGACAATGTGACATCGGATTTTGGCCCCATTTGTACTAGTGTCTTACAAGTAGGAATTTTTATGTTGGGCCTATAACACTTCAAATTTGACTAGTTTTTCTGTTGTATCTTCCTCATTAGTATTAAATAAAAGTGCTCTTATGCATCGTCTCAAATAGCTAGTTATAAGAGGGTTTATGTGTCAATTTTTTGTGACTTTTATTTTCAATTCATTAAGTAAATTATCTTTTAAAGAACATGAAAGTAAGTAAATTGCAAATAATAAAATACAAAACAAACACATAACACAGAGTTGATAACAGAGTTCACCCCTCCTAGGCTACATCTCCATGGACCTGCTTCAATGGCTTAGACCTCTTTGTATTAATGGTCAATTATCTGATTACATTCACCTATGGTGCTCCAATGGCTTTCAAACCTACTCCATTATATTCAGAAGACCCAAAAACTCCTAAGTAGCCTCTTCTAGCTCTGCAAATGGTCTTCAGTTGAACTAGACATGACCTCCTCTCTAGGTGGCCCTATGCATCTTTAATCTTCAAAGTGGAAGAATCACTTACAGAAGCGCTATCAGCTCTGAAACCTACACCATCATGCTTAGAGCATATAATCATCTAAGAGTGACTCTTTCTGAGTCTAATTTGGTTGAAATATACCAAATTTATGGCCTCTTCAGTTTCTCCTAGGAAAGCTCCTCCAAAGCTGAAGCAATGCCAGCTAACCCCGACAATTCTGAAGCTAGCACCGAATTTGGTGGACTCCACCAACTTAATCCGTGATTAGAGATTGGAGTAATTAATGGTAAGTGGTAGTTAAACTCCAGTTTAGCACGTTAAGCACATTTAACAAAATCCATATTAAATATCGGATTAGCGCATAATAAATGTAGTTAAGGTTATTTAAAACCCACCATTAGAAAAAGCATCCACCATTTATGTTGGCCCTTCGTCATGGTTTTATGCACTGATCCTGTGGACCAAGGGTTGGCCCTCTTAATCCCCACCATGCAACCATATAAGCGTTAAATATATGTTGGATCTCATAGTTATTAAGATCCAAATGATAGAGAGAGTTGTAAGTCATAGAGTTTGTGTGGGGAAGGTCGCGGGGTCAAGCCCGACCTCCACCCATCCACTATATAATTTTTTTCCCACCATATAAAATGAAATTATGACCTTTGAACTTAAGCAAATTTTTTACCTTTGAGGGGTACGTGGCAGCCTCCGGGCTAGCCATGTGTCGACACCCCATTGGTTCATTCACAACCATCCAAAAACTACCATGTGCCCAGAACCTTGGGCCAACCATAAATTGACACTTGTTAGCACACTAATGGCTAGAGGAAAACCATAAATTTGACCCCTTTGACCTTGTTTGACCTATTTTTAAAAATTCGCCTGTTTGGCAAAATGGATAGCCGGCTGTAACTTTCACACACGGAGTCGGTTTTTGATGAAACTAAGTGCACCTAATTCCTAGTGACGAGACCTATCCAGTTGTTCTAGTTTGAGTGATTATGATCACTTTGATTTTTTTAGCAAACTTTTGCCCCCGAATTCAGTTTATGATCATTGACATGTAAATTGGCACTTCACAAAATGTGTTTTTAGTTTTTAAATGTATTTTTAGGTTGGCGGCTTCAAGCCCTTTTTCTCATAGTTAATGATTTTTTTAATAAATTTTAATTTTAATGTGAAGCGAAAACATTTAAGTTAATCATCATAAATTTTAATAACTGAGTGTAAATATGTAAACTTAATTGGCTGATTCTAGATAAAACATTTCCACCTTTAGCAGAGAAAAGTATTCTTTTTCGTGAGAGAAATAGTGGTTCTTGAAGATGGACTATCTTGTTTTCTCTATTAAATATTAATAACCTACCTTCTATTCCGGCTGATCTATTATGTTTTTTTTCTCTTAGATATCAAGAACGAGCCTCTTCCGTTTATAGTTGACCTAAATTTTTCATTCAGAAATATTGAACTATTCCTATGCTTCATTTTTAGCAAACTTTGGTATTAATAACAAATGTCTTATTTTTATTGTCGATCTAATTTTATCATTCACACATATTTAATTATATAATGTTAGTTGGTTTCTTATACTTCATTTTTAGGAGAGTTTCAAAATTTTAAATATAAATATTGTTATTTAAAACGTTGAAAATTTATTACGCTCATGAATATGCATAGATCTTAAAATAAAAGACATAAAAATAAATATTCCTCCCAAAGTTTTGACTCGACAACTGGAACAATGTGCACTCACATAATAAAGTTTGTTTTGGGGTTTACAATGCACGCTCGTTGGAAAAAAATTTATGGCTTTAGAATGCCTAATCGCTGCATAAAGATATGGTTTCCAAATGTTAGCGTGAGGGATTCTCCATGAATATCACTATATTTTGTTGGAAATAGTAATTATTTGATCCATGAAGAGATAAACTCAGTAGTAAAATCTAGAAGTAGAGTGTTAGTTAACAAAGTTAAGTGTGAGGTAGGTTGAGTTTAATCTATATTTCGAGAAGTCCAAATTTAGTGCATGTACATGTTAAGTTATTTTGGGTGATTGGCTAGTGGAAAAAGTTTAAATACCTTTCATCGAGTTCATTGTAGTCAAATCAGATCAAGTTTGTGTGATCAATTGAAGATTCACAACTCATATATTATTTGTGTGTGTCAAATTTGTGTCTTTCCTCTTCTGCGTTTCCAACAAATTTGTATTAGAACTGAGTTCTAAGCTAGTGGATATAGAGAGCCTACAATTGTAGCTTTCAGAATCGCATAGTGTGAGTAATAAGCCACGATTGAGAAAGTGGAAAGTATTTTTAGCAGTGATCATTTAGCAAATTCATCATCATGATCATCAACAAGCAGGTTGTCGTTTAGCAAAGTCATAATCGTCAACAAGCAAGCCGCATTCCAAGCACCCTCTTTCAAAGTTTTCTTTGCATTGCATAAATCATGACATGGGAGTTGTGCGATTTGCAAGCCCACCTTCTCCAAAGTGTTAAAATACAAATATTCCTAGAAAATAATGGAAATTCCGACAAGATTATGACAAAATCTATCCTGATTTTTTGAAAATTGAGTTACAACTATCAAAATTTAGGATTTTGGGTGTCCCATGAGTTCTTTATGGTGTTAAATCCATTTCCTCCATAAAAAAAGTGATTCAAGCACTCAAAAATTTGTTTTTTTGAAAAAAAATTACGATATTCTCATAATAAATTTTCCATTCGAGCGAATTTGTGGCATCGTTAGACAACACCATACAAATTTGCTGGAATCTTTAGGTAAGATAGAACCTATAGTATGTTCACCACTTAATGATGCACTTATACCCACCACAATTATGTACAATGCACCCACATATACCCACCACCACTGACCAGGGTCCTAAACCTTGCAAGTCAGCACCTTTAACTCAATAGGATATCCACCGCTGCTCCTAATATGCACTTTCCTCCCTACCACTCTCAAGCTAGTGCTCATGCATAAATTGGGGGTATGTGCATACTCAACATTCCCCTTGCCACCTTCCAAATTTCTCATAAGCATCGTGAAAAATATAAACAATCTTTCTTTCCTCTTAGGAATCTCATAAAATGATATGAAAAGTTAAAAATAAAACAAATATAAAATTTAAAAAATAGAAAACTAAATTGTTTGAGACTACCTTAAGGATTAATCACATAGAATAATTTTTTGGTGGACTTAATCACATAGAATAATTTTTTGGTGGACATTTAGAACCTACTAATAAGGTTCATCTTGAGGACTAAGGAGAAAAATACAGACAATCAATGGAATTAAATAGGGATGAGATGCATCAAGTTAATTATTTATTTTTATTTTATTTTTATTCTTTAATATATATATTTCTAATTTAATATTAATTTTAATAAGAATATTAAAATTTTAAATTTTATATTATAAATTATTTATTATTTTTTTATTGGAATATTGCTTCTAGATTTTTAATTTAAGTATCAATTATTATTAGGTGGTTGTAGGGATTTCACCGCCAAGGAATATTTTAAAATATTCTTTACAAATCAATGATTGAGATTTATCTTTATTATGTCGTTTCCCTTTTCATTAAATTGATTAATTGATAAATATCATATAAACAAGTGCCATGTGAAATGAAATATCATCTTTTGAGCATTTGGTATTGATAAGCCATGATATTGATTCATTGTGTTGTAACATTACCTATTTACACATTAAGAATCTCCATGGAGAAAAATCTTATATATATATATATTAGTAATAATAATTTAAAATAAATTTAACTTTTAAATCTTAGAGGAATTTAGCTATCTTTCTAACATGTAGTTATTAGTAAACTTTTGCGATCTACAATAATTTCCCTAACATGTAGTTACTAGTAAACTTTTGGGGCCTACCCAGCCTGCACTCAGTAAACTCGATCACAACCGAGAATATTTGGGATCTACCCTGGCCATCAGTAAAGTCGATCACAACCGAGAATATTTGAATCTTATATCTCTCAATTTTCTAAAGCTTAACATTAATTTAATGAACAATAAAACTTACCCCTAAATAAAATTATAATTTAATAGAATTTTATGATTTTTTGATATTTTTAATAGTTATATAATCTTTTAATACTTAAAAAGTCATATACAATCTTTAAAATGAAATAATATAACATATCTTGACACCATTACAATATGAGAAATATGAATCCACAATCCTTGAGCTATGGGAGGCAAAGGGATCTATTGAATACCGTCTAAATTCATAACTTTTTCCTTTCGGAAATACAAAGGTAAAATTCCAACTTTGACTATACAAAAACATTGGTTCTCTCAAGACCAGAACTAAAGGTTGTCCAACCTGAAATAAAAATGGAACGTGAGCTTAATTCAAAACTTGACGATGAGATCTTATCACAAGAATTGCCATGCCAAATTGTGGTAAGAAATCCTGGTTTGAAATGTCGGGGAGTATAATTAAATTGTCTTACCATGGATATTTATAAAATCTTATAATTATTTATGAAATTGTAATTTGATGACATTATTGATTTGGATTTATGTAACAATGTAATAAAATATAGAAATAAACATAAATATAAAGATGCACTAGAAAATATATTTCATTTTATTAATATCAAATAACTGAAATAAACTTACAAATAAAATGGAAGTAAACTAGCTGGATCGATGATATTTTATCTTTTAGAAGACATTTGATGGTTACATGTCTTGTCACTGCCCTAAACATCCAAAAATCTAACACTATGAGATGAAATGCCAAAACTATGGGCCATATTTGAGTAAATTGTTACAAACTTTGACATACAATATTTATCTCACGCGCACAATTCCTTGTTAAAAATATCTATATGAGGACTACAACTTTCAAGAGACCAAGATCAATCAATGTTGATCATGATTTTCTCCAAAAACAAAAAAAAATCATTTAAAACCGCTATAAAAATTCATAACCGCAAAAGCTGCCAAAATTAATAAAATGTGAGAAACTGAAAAAAAAAAAAAAAAAAAACTCCAAGTGAAATAGGAAAGTGGCGATGTAGAACAACTAGAGAAACAATAACTAACCCAACTAAAAATATTGGATCATTCTATGAAAGTCGAACTCCATATCATGGGCTTAATTGCTCCAACCTATGCCGTTACGGGATGGTTAGATTTCCAAATATTGCTGGAGCTTATGATCAAATTAAACTTAACCATTCTTGTATATTCTGGAAATATTTGAAAATTGAATAAAGAAGAGTGAGATCATTTTTTGGAACTCACTCCTCTACGCCCCGAATTGTCCAGAATTGAGTCAATTTCCGCTGTTCAACAAAGCAATAAAATATGAAAGGTGGAACCCACATTTTGGATACAGAAGTAGCGCCAGTTGGAGTGGATTATGTCCATAGACTGCATGGATATGATGCAGAAGTATTCTGTGGAGACGATACAGTAGCATTAATTTGAAGATGCCCGACGCCCCTTTCCTTTACAATGTTTACCCACGTCCTCAACTACACGCTTTACGAGCGCAGCTTCATACCTGAACAAGAGTTTGATAACATAAAAAAAACATCAAAGGAAATGGAGATTCTGTATCTTTTTGTGGTGACGGTGACAATATAACTCACCCGTTAGTGTCTTGTAGTGACCAACCAGAGAGGTTAGACACTCTCAACAGCGCAGCCTTCCATTCATCAATCTCTTTTCCGCTGTGTCTTCCGTTGCTCTCATGGTATTGGAATGCCGGGGCAAATGGGCTGCCACATTGCTCCGGATGGCGAACATGCGAAGGAAGCATATTATAGAAGAGAGGGATTGTCCTCCCCTGCACTTGGCGCGCAATAAACGAGACCTCCTTAAGGCACCAAACAGAGGTTGCATAATGTGGGGAGAAAATGGGAATCTTTATTCGACTGCACTCAATTGCAGACCTTAACGTTTCACCGATATCGTCTCCCTTGATGAGTTGATAAGCATCCAGGAAGACACGGATATCTGCCCTGGTAAGCGCACTGTAGAGATGATCAACGAAGCCTCTTCTGACATCTGGCCCCCTAAAACTAAGAAACACGTCGTATTTCATACATCTTCTCACGTTAATGCTACTGACACTTCTATCGCATCCCCTTGCCATTGCCATTGCCATTGAAGAAGAAGGCGTTGGCAATCTCATTGCCCTTATCATCCCACTGCAACGGGGATTCATTGCTTGATACGGTTGAACAAGAAACAGACACAGAGATGAATAATCAGAAAAGGGCGGGGCATATATATATATCTATATACGTGGGATGTTGCTTACGGAATTTGGTCGATTTTCTTACATATCTGCTGAATGTGACGAAGAAATCCTCCTCCGAATAAGAATACTGAATATGTCGGGCTGTGGCTTTTCTTTTCTTTTTGGTTAGATGTGGCTGCTCATATTTTAAAGTTTAACAGGCAAAAGTAAGGTGAATATTAGTAAAATCTGAAATGTTAATTTTACTAAAATCTACAATAGAGATATAAAAAAAAATAAAAATTGAACTCCATTTCTATCTATTAAGCACTGATTTGTATGTCTCCGAGTTCAGCGGAATGTACTTGCTCCAATTATTTCCATCGTGAGAGGATTGTTTACATCACATTTCAACAAATTTCAACCAACTTCATCTTTTACCAGGTATATCTAGTACTATTACTTCAAATATCTATGGCGTTGTCTATGAAGGTGTCAATATTGGTGGGTCCAAATTTCCAAAAAAAAATTCCAGCGAATTTCTAAAAGCATCTTAAAAGTCTAGAAATTTTATTGAACTTTCCACGCTGGAAACTTAATTTAATTCTGATGTGGAGAGCAGATTACACGTTGCTTTCAAGTTTCCACTGCGCCCTTACGTGCACGGACGCTTCTTACAAGTATTAACTTTTAAGCTGGGCCCATAGGCGTCAAATTTGACGTGGAAATTGACGTTTCAGAGAATGCATTTTTGCTTTTAGACGTATTTTTAGGCTGGGCCCATCAGGCCTGGAATTTGACGTTTAGTAGAATGCTTTTTTAAGAGTTAATACTTTTTAAAAAAAATCAACCTTTGTCATGGAATTTGACGTTTAATAGAATGGTTATACGTGATGGGAAAGAGTGGTTATTGAAGATGGCTTATTGTTTTCTCTCTTAAGTATTAATAACCTACCTACCTACCTATTCTTGAGGATGACCTATTATGGTTTTTTCTCTTAGATATTAATAACAAACCTCTTTTGTCTATAGTTGATCGAAATTTTTCATTAGATATTAATAACAAACCTAGTTGATCTAAATTTTTCATTCAGATATGTTAGAACTATTTTTATGTTTCATTTTAGCAAACTTAGATATTAATAGCAAATGTGTTTTCTGTTTATGATTGACCTAAATTTTTCATTCACACATATTCAATTATAAGATTGTTAAAAAGTTAGACCAACTCATCATCAATTTAAATAAAAAAAACTGAAACACAAAACTAAAACAAAAAACTCATTATTCCATGAAGTATTTTTAATCTAGTAAATATAAAGATTTCATTTCATTTCTTCATTTTTTACGAACTTCAAAATTTTAAATATAAAATATTGTTATTTAAAACTTTGAAAATTTTTTAACACTCCAAAAATTTTGACTGACAGGCGGAACAATGGGCACTCGCCCCATCAAGTTCGTTTTGGCGTTTTCGATGCGTGTTCGCCGCATAAAGCTTTACGGTCTTACGTTGCGCACTCGCCCGATAATGTTTTATGGCTTTAGAATGCCCAATCGCCGCATATGGTCTTACGATGCGCACTCCCGGGATAATGTTTTATAGCTTTAGAATGCCCAATCGCCCCATAAAGATATGGTCTTTGGTGGCATATACCATTTTTAATCTAGTGGACTTTAAAATATAATTTCATATTTTAAAGTTTTCTTTGCCTTACATAAATCATGATGTGGAAGCCCACCATATCCAAAGTGTTACAATAAATAAATTTGCTGGAATCTTGAGGTAAGATGGAACCTATGATATTGTCACCACAAAACTTTACGATGCACTTATACGCCACGGCAGTTTTGTACAGCGCACCCACATATACCCTATATGCACAAATTTTCCCCACCTTTAACTTACAGGGGGGACCCATGATATTACGACTCGGTTGTTTTTCAATGCATCCTTACTCACATGGTGGGTATTTGGTTGGATTTTACTAAATAAATTTTTTATTTAAATTTACTTTATTTATAAATAAATAAATAAATAAATTCAGTGCTTTGATAAAACTAATGGTGTAAATAGACAAATTTAACTAGAAAATGTTAAAAACCAATTAAAATGAGCCTTGTGTCCCACCTCGAATATATGCCGCCATAGGGTGTTCCACCTCACTATGTCCCACCTCATGTTTGAAGATATTCCCATATTGCCTTCAGAACAAGGATTGACATATATTCCGCTTCCCACCTTGGATACATCCACCTAATGTTTGAAGATATTCCCACATCTTTTAACGCTGTTCAAAAGTTGATGAGTGACTTAAAAATTTACAAATATTTACGTATGTGTAAGTAATTCCAAATCAAATCGCAGAAAATTAAAGAACAGAGTGATCTTGCTGACCAAGACCCAAGATAAGCATAGGATACATCAATATTGTAGAGACTTTAACATAAGCATAGACTCACCCATAGGCATTTTTGGATTAATTAGAAAAACAACTGGTCTCTATCTCTACTCACACTATGCAATTTTTGCATTTTACATACTTAATTGTAAGCCAGAACATTGAAGCTTGTTGAGACTGTAATGGCATGTCAACACGTTTGGGCCATTAGTATACTATATAAAACACCGATTAAGTTTTTTTTCTTATAACTTTTGGTTTTTATTTTGAAAGCTTTATGTAATTTTTTTTTTTTTCTGTTGGTACATCTAGGTTATTATAAAATGATCTATTTACTAGTTGAATTAAAAAATATATGTTGTGTGGTTGGATATGAAACTTTCAAATGTGTGGCTATGATGGTTTAATACAATTATACTTGAATCTAAATATAAATGGGTTTGAGCCTTTAAGAGTTAGTTTTCTTGGAGAGCTTTATTCTTCTTACATGTCAAAAGATTATGAATTGCTTCAAAATGAATGACTTGTCTATTATTATTGCTCGACATGTTTCTTATTTAAAAGTGGGTTCAATTTTTTATTATTATTTATAATATCCTTCTTCAGTCCAACTCATCACATTGATGGTTGAGATCCACCATAACTCTTGAAAATACACTATACTTAATGGGTTTGACCAAGCTACTTGAAAACTTTTGAATAATGGTTTAGCATAATCTGTAAAATCTTTACATAAATAGTTAGGATATAAATAATTGTACCAAATTATTAGCTAATTTGGTATAGGAATAAAAACATATGAATATGTTTGAATTTTTTAGAGTAGTATAAAACATATATAGATCTATGATATTACTTCTTGAAACATATTTTATGGTCAAGACACAATTTAAAAATTTACTAAGACAAAAAATATTTGTTCAAACCAAAAATGTTTTTATATCCACAACAAAAAAATTAACAAAAACACATACTATATGATATTTAAATGATGAGTAAAAACAAAAATAAAAATAAAAATAAAAATTTATGTGAATGGAAATTTTAAAAAGAAACCCATTATATAAAATTGACTTGATGTGTAGGAATGCTCATCAAATTTACGTTAGGATATTTTTTCCTTAAGCGGGACATTGGGTCAAATTATCCAAATGCACAAGGAGATTATTTTTATTGCACTAGTAAATTATTTTTATTAGGGTAGTTTAAATATTATATAATTTTATTTTTGAGGTGTAGATTAGAAGTGCAGATTAGTTGGTGAGAAAGTGTACTTAAAAGGAACTCATGTGGTTTTGCTTAAACTTCACCTAGTGTATTTTTCATACCTAGAAGATAAGTAGAACACCTTGTAAAATTTTAGCTAAAGTTGCACAAGATGGATCTAACTAGGAAGTAATGAAAAAACTTTGGGAAAGAAGACAGAAAATTTATCGAGAAGAGAATTAAAGAATTCTATTCATGAATCTAAAAGAAAATCCTGATAGATTACAATTCCATGAAATATATTATACATGACTAAAATAATATAGTAGTGAATTTAGTGTAATATTCCCAAATGGGAAAACTCAGCAAGACATGCATAAAAAATGCATTTTTATAAATATGTGCTATAAAAATGAAAATCAATCCATGTATCCACTAGATATGACATGATAGCACCCAGATCCAAGAGGAGATTAGAAACAAATTGTGATAGAGGAGTTAAACAAGTCTCCCACACACCGAATAGCTCAAAAACACTGAAACCCCAGAACTACTGCAACATAGAATTACTGCATAAAGAGAAAATGTAGTATAATGAGGGTTTATGCTCAGAAATTAGAGAGACAAATAGATTTTCTCATATATTAAACAATATTTCTCAAAAATTGAGATCTAGTCTCTATACAAATCCAAGAAAACCCGGGAAGGGTTTCTTGAAATACACCCAATACAAATGGTGATCTATAGCCCAAGCACTGCAGAATCATTGCAAACTGAAGCACATGAACATAGGAGTCTAAAATAACATAGATCTGATGTGGATCCACTCCAAGGTCTCCTCCAATGAAAGGATGAACCCTTCAATCACATGAAAACACTAAAACAGAGCCACAAGATCCCTCACTGAAGCTGCCCTCCAAAATAACGCAATTCCAGATTTGAAATTATACTGTAGGTGATGGAAATAGATTGGCCTGATGCCAAAGATCTGAAATGTTCTCAAAAGCCCTTGAAAATGATCTCCCAAAATAAGGAATCCTTCCTCCTATGAAAAACTAGCTTAGAAAGTGGGTTTCTCAACCCTCCACTGCAACACCCTACAACACAACACAATATTCTGCAGAAACTGCGTTGTAGTTGAAGACTGAAGCTTGGCGAGAATGCCAGATGTGTGGAATGATAGATCACAACTCTCCCAAGAGGCCTCTCAAGGAAAGAGATGGAATTCCTAAACAGGAATACCTTGTGCTAAACAACACTAGCAATCTTAGCTAAACAACTAAAGAGAGAAAACTCTAAACAAACATATCAAAATATCATTCAGAAGAGAACCCCATATGGCTGCCATCCTCCTCCTTATAAAAAATGTGAGCCTTCTCATCTTGGGTCCCACTCATTAGGTTTTCCACCATCACACAATCAATCTCCCTCCAAAACTGCGTGGTACCTTCATCAATGCCACTCCTCCATAACAACGCTGTTTGATTTGGTCAAGGTTGACCTCTTCAACCTGCTCCAACCCTTTTCACACCTAAGGGTCTTCAATCCAACTCTTATATAGTTGTATAAATTAATGCACATTCATATTTGAGCTGCCTTTAAACAAGATCCACTCCTCCCACATTAATGTTGTTGACTTGGTCAAAATTGACTTTGTCCACATCCATTAGTCCTTGTTCACACATGAGAGTGCTAGATCCAGTTATTATAGTGATCCCTTTTCACATCAAGAGGGATTTTATGCTTATTCAAGATAAGTATGGGTCTCCTTTCCCATTTTTTCATCTAAATAGGTGCTAAAAGAAAAATCAATATTCCTATTAGCTGCATGCTAATTCAGGAATATTACATTTAGAGAGTTGTGAACATGCACTAAAGAAAATCGACATCTAGTCATCTCATGTAAGTGGAGATAGTCCTAGTTAATTGAAGTGCAATTAAGTGCATGGTATCTCCAATACACCTAGAGTAACGACTATCATAATCCACTTGTATCAATTATCGACTATCTTGCTATTTTTAGGGTAATTGCAAAGGAATGATGCAATAATAAAACTAATCCATTGTGTTGTTGTTTTTTTCCTTAGAAAACATTTTAACACCATTCCTAACGCAAAGTTATGGAAGAGAATAAATGAGATAATTGTTCCTATTGAGTCAAGGGTTGCTATGACAAGGCTATATTAGAATGTTATTGCCAATATTAGGACCATTTAGGGTTGGTCAGTGAAAATTAAATTCAATATTGGAGTCAAGAAAGAGGGCCCCTTATTCGTCCCGGATGCGGGTGTAGAGGACAGAGTATAAAGTGATGGGATGGGGGTGCGGCATGGCGGGGAGACACCTGCCCACCCACAAGACGGTTTGCGATCAAAATTTAACGTTTTATGCGTTCGGTTTAATGGCATTTACTCTCGATATTGGTTACAATCCCACCTCCGATACTCAAAACGATCTCGCATGTGGCGATATGGCTCGGCCTTCGGCTTCTATTAATGGTGGTTTATTGCAGGGGGTCCTTCGAGGCAAGGTCGTCTGGATAGATAGTATGGAGAGCTGCTCTAGTTCGGCTAGCACTCCCTTGCCAGTTAATCAATGGTGCACCCTGGATGCAAGGCTCCCAACGGTGCGCACGACTATTTGCAAGCGGAGCAGGTTAAATTGTTGTCTGGTTTTTGGAGATAATATTCACTTCTCTCACTCCAGAACCTGTATGCTAGCTTCTGTCTCCTTGCATTTTCTTTCACCTCGGTCCTCTATCAGTACTGCGCTTCCTCTGTTGCCTAACTCCTCCAGCACTGCTGAGAACATGCCCCGCCTTAGGCAAAGAATGAGGTGCCGAAGAGGCACCACTAGACGCCTACCTCAGCATTCTCCCTCCACCTCCAGCACCTCCTCATTGTCATCCTCTCGTTCAGACAGCCAATCTGGAATTCAGTAAGGTCGCCTGCTCTGCTCGGGTCGACGCTTGGGCTCCCCTAAACCTCCGCTTCCCCCCACACAGACCCATACTGCACATTTTTCTTTTAACTGTTCGCTCAATCGCCCTAGGGTCACCGCCTCCATCACCGTTGTCTTCCACGAAGAGCCCCAGGAGGACGCTACTAGTACTTGCCAGGCGGGTCTGCACAACACTGAGGCCCAGACCTCGGGACCTACTGTTGGGTCGATGCGCCTTGCGGGCAAGGAGTTGTAGGGTCAGGCGAGCCAGGATTTGCAGGGTCAGGCGAGCCAGGTTTTGTAGGGTTAGGCAAGCGGGATTCAGGATGTGGAATTAGTGCAAGGCGACATTGGGCAAGCGAGCGAGGCGCAGGTGGCTCCACCACCCTCCATGCGGGTGGTCACTTCCAGTGCAGACCTGTACAGAGAAGACGGGGAACCGGATGAGCTCTGGTGCAGAGTTGTGAAAGAGCCACCTGATGAGTAGTACCCCCTTCTCAGTTTGGTTTCTCTGTTCTATTTCGGCCCTTACTCTCGGGCTTGTTCTTGAGTTTTCTGTTCTATTACGGCCCTTACTCTCGGGCTTGTTTTTGAGTTTTTTTGTAGTTTCAGTACATACATCAGTTTTGTTAGCTGTGGCTTCCAGAAACAAACTCTATGGCTCCCTTGCATGGGAATTATCTAGATTATGGTTCAAGGCTGGTTTCCCTGCTGAAGGGTAGTCTACATCACTGGTTTTTTGGTTAAGATTGCCACAAAATTAGGCATAGTTCTGGCTTCGACCCGCTGTACATTATTTCCTCTCTTAATAGAATACTTTTACGTAGAAAAAAAAAGAGGGCCCTGTATTTGTCACCCTTTTTGGCATGTGCATTGAGAGCTAGAAGAGTGTTTGGAAAATGCATATTATGTTGACCCCACACTCACTGGTATAGTCATAATTCTTCTCTGTTATGCTGATGATATTGTTCCCTTAGCAAGGAACCACTACAATCTTGACATAAAACTCAGATTTTGTCATGATTTCTACTTCAAGATGGATATGCCTATAAATACCGATAAAACTAAAGTCATGATAGTTAAATCCAAACATATCACCTATGATACTTTCATTTAAGACAAAAACTCCTTGGGTGAAGTTCCTTCATACAAATATTTGGGGTTTGACATCCATAATAAGCTCAATTAGAATAATATCATTGAGAAAGGGATAAATGGAGGTCAAAATCTTACTATGAGCTTGAAAATAATTGTAAGTGAGAAGATATTTTGATTTTGGATAAAAAGAAGCTCCTCTTTAAGACTCTTGTCACTCTAGTTATTTTATATGAATGTGAGGTTTACGATTGCATCATATCTGGAGAGTCATAAAGGAATATTGAAAGATCCAAAAGCAATTTATAACCTACAACTTCAAGATTAAAGGAAATACTTCCAACCCTACCTTCTTGATTGAAGCAAGACTTTCCCCCATTGAGAGCATTGTTATGACTAGGTATTAGCATGTATAATAAATTATACAACATTGATGCCAATATATTTTCTAATATTGCTTCTAACTCTAGTCAAAACCCCGATGGTCGACTCAAGCGAGGGTAGCATAAGGATGCTCAATGTTGGTTAGAAAATTGGAGAGAAAGGAGGAGATCATCTTGTAGAATTCAGATAATATTAAAACTATTACTACTTCCAAATTTAAGGAGAAAATGTGGGAAAATAAAGAGCTAGAGAGAAAAGGAAACTATGATATTATAAGGAGGTGATAAACTTCAATCTCAAAAAATTCTCTGTATTAACTAGTGTTAGGAAGAAAATGAAAACTAGGTGTTGGCCAATTCCCAAAACACCATGGGATGAAAGAGTTTTTCACCTATATGATACTAGGAGGGTTAAAGATGAAAAACACTTTCTCTTAAATTTTCCATTTTATACTCACATTCAATCTAATTTTCAAATACTAGAGCTCCTTTCACTTTTTTGAATATGAAAATATATTGTTAAAAAATATAATTAATTTCCTATTTTTTTAAAGTTAAACTTAATAAATATTAATAATTATAATCATCATTATATAACTAATCTAAATAATAAAAAAATTAAAAATTTTAAAAATTAAATTAATAAATATATGTCTTACATTTTGCATAATACTAAATTTATTTATACATTCAAACAATTTTTATATTTTATTTTCATGACATTGTAAGATTTTATAAAAATATATTAGATATAATTTAAAGCCAATTATAAAAATGTTTTAAATTTTTAAATTTATGCTTTTGTCATCCATAATAATTTTTTAGAAACAAAAATTTGTCATCGCATAACAAATTTTGTATGATGACAACCTAAAAATATCTTGAAAATTTTCTAAATGTCACTATGGGAAAATCTCTAAAATATAGTTATTATTCATTATATTATAATATTTTAAAGAGATCCTTGTCTCTGTTGTGTATAACAACTTCTATTCTTATTCCCACTCTAGGTTTGCGTATCACAAAATCTTTTAAACTATAATTTTATATTTATCAATGACGATGATAAAATAATATTTTGGATAATGGATAAAGTATATAATAGTATATTGTATTTTGATATGATCATTATAATAATGAGTCTTAAATATAAATGTATATAAATGATACATTTATAATGGGATATGGTTTCTTATCACTATTTGTTAGTAATGATAAATTATTATTATTAGCATTCTTATTGTTATATTTATTATGTTATATATATTTTCAAATGTTTCGTGGAAGTATCGTTGAAAAGAATTATTTCGGAAGATTATTTGTTGATATTATTATCGGTTTTATTTGTTTTCAATTTGTTCATATTTTAAATCAACCTTAATCTTAAATCACAATTTTATATGTTATTCTTTTAATATGTTTAAATAAGTATTAAACCACAATTTTATATGTTATTTTGTTATTTTTTTAATCAGATTAAATAAGTATTAATTATCAAATTAGTATACTAGGTAGCAAGTATATTTTCCTTCTATCTTTTAGTTTCATATTACTTAATAATGCTTTTCGAAACACAATAGCAATACTATTTTCAAAGTTGATGTTAATAGTGATTTAATATTTTGTTTTACTTTATTCTGCACAATGTTTTAACAAAAGGAAGAGGGTTAAGACCACCATTGCCACATAAGTTGGCAACTCTCATAATGAGAAAAATCATGTTTACTTGATTACTCAAATCACTACTTTTATGAACTTAAATTGATCTTGTGATTTTTTAATCCAAGGAAAGTGATTTCAATAAGCATGCTTAATTTATCTTTATCCATATTTTTATTTTTCCACATATTTAATTGAAAAACAACAAAAACTATTAATAATATTCATACTTGCTTCAGTCGTTTCACTTAGATCAACCAATGCCACTAAATACCTTCCTTTGCGTAGATTATTTGAAATTTATAAAATGAGATACTCCAAACTCGAATAGAATAAATAGAATCTTAACGACCCTTAAATCAATAGCACATTTACATAATTCCTCATTCTCAAATAAGTGTTGTAAGGGTTAGAACACCCTTGGGTAGTAAAATCAAGGAATGAAAATGCTTTTGAAGAGGTCATATATGCGACCGAAAGTCTTCTATAATTACTCCCTTCCTATCATGGAAGGAAAATATCATGGCTAGTGAAGATGAGTATGCATAAGATGTTAGCCAATCCCATTTGGAATTATTCATTATGAAACTTAGATTTGTATTCTCTTGATATTTGTTTAGGTAGAAGATATGAAGATTACAATTTATGGACGAAACATCCAAATAGCCTAAAATGATAAAGAAAAATGACTCCATGACTTGAGAATGATAGAGAAGAATGAATATGAAACCTCTTAAATGGGGAAATTTCCTTTTACAATAGAATAAATGTATAGGATGAGATGATTTATAAAACTCGGACTACTTGGTATACATGTAACACCTTTAATACTCATTAATAAAATTTTACTCTACTCGCCAAAATTATTTCATTGTAATGCGACCTCCGTTTTTTTTATTTTTTTCCCTTTTTTTTTTTTCGTTTTGATTACTCTTTGACAATAATATAGATCCAATTGACAAGGTTATCCATAAGAAATTGGTCATTTCGAGTGGTGCAAACAATAGTTAGTGCACATAATAACAAGGGAAAGTCTGTCCAATTTTTCTTATCTCATGCATTCCATATTCCTAACTTTTTAACCTTGTATGGACTAAAATTTCTTAGTACTTATTCCACACACACACATATATATTATTATATGTAATTTATTATAAAACATTCATGCACAAATATATCTATATTCAATTGTGATGGAAAAATTGTAAACAAATAATGTGTGCATCATGGCCTTCCATTAATATTTCATGTTAGTGATGATGCATTAATTATAATTTCCCTTCAAGTTTATATGGATTTAAAATGCAGTTGGAGATGTTTTTGAGGACCTGATGCATATTCTAATTTGTTGGTATGTATATTAATTATTAACCATGATAACAATTCTATTGAGTATGTGTTTTTAGGAAATGAAAACAAGTCATATATGTGACCCACACAGGGTATGTAAGTTTATATAGAATAAGGTTGGGTATGTTTTACAACATTATCAATCATGGCTTCTTATTATGTGTAAAAAAGAGTATTTAACACCTAGGAAACCCAATGGGTAAACATTGGATGGAAGTTAGGCTCTCAAACAAAAACAACTTATGGACTAACTTTTACAAGGTAAAACAACTATAACTTCAATACCCCATTCAAGATGATGAGATAAGTTCTAGTCGAAAGAAATCATATTTTTTTTATTCCGTAAGTTAATGGTAGTTCAACCCAAATTAATTGATGGAGGGATACATTGGAATTTTGTTGGTATATGTATGTTGTAACGCCCTCTTCCCACATCTACCCAAGTAAACGACCAATCAGGGTAAACATGCGACTAGAGGCTACTATAATGAGATCCAACCTCTTACATGACCTTGTGAAAGTGGAGCCAATAGAAAAAAAACCTACATACCTTGTAAAACAACAAAAATACCACTAGGAGGTAACCCAACCATTCAGTCCTCTAACCCCAGGGTCACACTAACCTTTTGACCTCTTTAAGCCATAGACACAAGCACATGCTTGTAAGCCATCATCACGAAGGCCATAGACATGGGAATAAAACGACATGCCAGTGTCCAAGGCTCAAATTCCTTAGTTATATTCCAACATCCCCGGGATTTGAGCCACCTTTTCACACCCAAAACCCAGTGCTCTACCTAGAACTTCATGAAAATTTCTGAGATGATAAATAACAACAGGACAATTATATGGAAGAAATCACATCAATAACAACTTATTTGGACCCCCAATAATTTTCTCAAATGTTTCACAAACATTGAAGCTATAGGTGTAAACAACAAATCTGTGCATAGGGGTCTCATACTTGTCTGAGAATTGCTAAGAAGCATTGCTCTCTTACATCATGATCTAGGTGGATATTGGTGGCCACCCACCTATTCCACTTGGGGCCCCACCATTGTCTCTTTCAGTTTTTCAGTTCGGCACAACTTACTTGTTTTTCGGGTCCTAAACTTCCAGAGCTGTTTTGAGGCCATAAACAACGTTTTTTGGGCATTGTTTGTCTAGCGAATATGATTCTGTTCTAGAATTGATATTCGCGACAATAGTTTTATTCCTCGAATAGATATTTATAACAATGTATCATACACGTCAAACAGAGACTGTATGCCGAAGTTACGTCCCCGGGAAGTTGAAACACCAATTTACCCAAACGGGGCCCATAGTTTTGGCACTTCATCTCCTAGGGTTAGTTTTTTGGACGTTTAGAGTTCTCCATTGTTTCTCAATAATAAATAGGCCCTCGAGCCTCATTGTAACACAGTTAGGAGGTCTGTAGCTGCCACATATCTTCTCAGAGATTCTCTACCAGCATCCTAGCTAGTTTATTTCCATTTTGTCTGTAAGCAAATTTCAATTCTTTGATATTGATGAAATGAAGTGTTATTTTCGCATCATCTTTGTATTTATGGTTATATGTGTATTCTGTTGCGTTCCTACATAAATCCGGATCAGTGGTATTAGAGCGGTCTTCTTTTTCTCGATCCTTATTTGGATGTCCCCAACAAGGTCGGGGTATAAGGAGTTAAGGCTCGATCTGGTGGAACCTTTGCAAGATTAGCCTCAAAAACCCCGATGGACGCCCATGGGGGACAAAAAGAAAGATGAGGGAGCAGGAGATCCTATCAAAATATTGCTCGAGGAGGCCCTCGAAAAACAAAGGAACACGACGATGGATAAGTTTGCCTAGATCCTTCAACGACTGCCCACGGGCGGCGCATCTGCATCCAACAGCCACTCTGGAGGTGCGAATCCCTTTAAGGTACAAGTAAACTTTGAAATTCCCATATTTTAGGGTCAAATAGATGTAGATGCTGTAGATAGGTGGTTGAATCTATTAGAAGGATATTTCTTAGTTCATGACTTTTCTGACCGGGAGAAGATTATTTTTGCAATCCTCAAAGCTACCCCCCATGTCAGGGACTGGTGGGAAACCTACTATGATAAAAAGGATGAGACAGAGCCCTCTCTGTTCTTAGTCGTACCCACCTGGAATTCTTTCTTAGATGCCATCAAGGAACAATACTATCCTGTGGGGAGCTATGAGGACAAGTACATACAATAGACCATGCCGTGGAAACAAAGGGATCAAGATGTGCATGAGTTGATGAATCTGTTCCATACCATGCACACAAAGTTGGGTATCAAAGATTCAGAGAAACATTTGGTGCTAAACTATCATGGTTGTCTGCATAGATACATTCAGGAGGAAATGGAGTTCCTTGACATCTCCTCCCTTGGTACGACATACCGGTATGTTGCCAATATTGAGCAGAAATTCAAACAGAAGAAGCGAGACTTGGATCTGCAAATCAAAAGCAAGGGAAAGGTTCCCCCAAACCGCAAACCAAAGGAAAAAGCCAAGGCATGGCGGCCTAAGACAACCTGCCAAAGCCATAAGCAAAGAACAACATCACGAAGCCAAAGAAGGACATGGGAAAGTGGTGTGAGTTCCATAAGAGCTCCACTCACAACACAAGTGAGTGTTGAGCCAAGCAATTGTTGGTGGCTGAGATGAGGGCTTCTGAATCAGATGCATGTTCCAACTCTGAATCAGAACCTAACAAGGGGAATGACAAAAAGAATTAGATTATTGATGCAAATCCCAACGCCACTATTGCCACTACGAAGATCCAGAAGGAGGAACCAGAAGATCCAGAGGAGGCAGAGCATCTATTCCACTATGAGATGTGGGTAAAGGGTTCCCCACTATAGTTCATTGTCGACAATAGGATCCAAAAGAACCTAATTTCAGCAGATGTCATGAAGCAGTTGGGCTTGTCGACCATAGCGCACCCACAACCATACACCATCGGGTAGCTTCACCAAGGACAGGATCTCCGTGTCAGCCAGTAGTGCCGCCTTCCCTATAGCATCAAGCCCTTCACGGATGAGGTATTGTGTGACATTTCTCATATTGATGTTTCTGATGTATTATTAGGCCAACCATACTTGTGGAAGCGACATGCTGTGTATGAGTCTCGACCTCGCGCTATTATTGTGACTTTGGGAAATAAGTTGTACAGGATACCAGAGGTACCACCGCCTCCCACTATCTCTTTGGTTACTGCAAAATAATGCAGTAAGCTCATTTCCCAAACCAGGAAATTTGTTTTTTTGATGATCCCCCCGGAGGGCAAGAAGAATATTGTGGCCACGACCTGTAGACATGGCTCCTCTGCATGACAAAAAAAAATGGAAAAGGTTGTGGAGGAGTACGGGGACATCTTCACCTCACCCACAGTGGTGCCTCTACACTGTCAGGTCAAGCACCCCATTGACTTGAACCCAGGTGCGCCGCTACCCAATGGAACGATCTATAGGTGCTATGTTCTGGAGAATGATGAAATCAAGAGGAAAATTCAGGAGCTGCTACAGAAATGTCATGTCTGGCCAAGTTCATCGCCTTGTGGGAGACCGATCGTGTTGGTACAGAAGAAGGATGGGACTTGGAGAATCTATATAGACTATCGAGCGCTGAAAAAAATCACTGTTCAGAATAGGTACCTGATCCCATGGATCGATGACCTTTTGGACCAACTCAAAGGGGAAAAATATTTTAGCAAGATCGGCTTGAAGTCTAGGTATCACCAGGTACCAATTGAACCCTCTAATGTGTGGAAGACTACCTTCAAAGCCAAGGAGGGCCTTTTTGAATGGCTTGTCATGCCTTTCAGGTTGACGAATGCTCCAACAACCTTCATGAGGTTGATGGATGACATCTTGCGTCCATTCACCAAATCATTTGTAGTGGTGTACTTGTATGGCATTCTGATCTTTAGCCAGACTTGGGAAGAACACCTCCACCACATTCGAGAAGTCCTCCAAACACTATGGCAACACAATTTGTGTGCCAATTTGGAGAAGTGCACTTTTGGTATGACCAAGGTTCAATATATGGGATACATTGTTGATGAAAGGGGAGTGCATGTGGATCCATCCAAGATCCAATTCATTCAGGATTGGCCAGCCCCAACCACTGTAACAGAGCTTCGCAGCTTTCTGGGTTTTCCTAATTTCTACCATAGGTTCATGTTGGGATTCTCTCATATCACTTGGCCCTTGAGTCAAGTCACCAAGGGAGGAGCGAAAGAAAAATTCTTTTGGCTGGAATCTCAACAAAAGGTGTTCGTAGAATTGAAACATTGCCTCTAATCTGCCCCAGTGCTCACAGTACAAGACTTGCAACAACCATTTGAGATCGACAGAGATGCCTCTGAATATGCTATTGGGGTAGTTCTTACTCAATAGGGGAATCCAGTGGAATATCACAGTGAGACATTGTCTGACACAGTTCACAAGTATCCCACTTATGACAAAGAAATTTATTCCATTGTGCAGGCTTGTCGACAATGGAAGCATTAAATTTTGGGGAAGGAAACAATCATGTACACAGAACAACGACCCCTACAGTTCATACAGACACAAGGGAAGTTGCAGAATGATTGCCATCATAAGTGGTCCACATATTTGCAATAATTTCATTCGAACATAAAGTACAAGAAGGGCAGCACCAATAATGTCTCTGACTGCCTCAGTCGACCACTGATCGTGGCCATAACCAGAGTTCTCAACTCTTGTGGGAATGAGACTTCTGATTGGTCATTTCTCTACAATATTGATCTAGAATTCAACCACACATACAAGGAACTCTTTGGGGGTACGCAAGTTCAAAATTTTCACCTCCAATATGCACTATTATGTCACCTGGGACACATTTGTGTTCCTTCAAGCGAGCGTGCCAAGATGATATGGGAAGTGTACTACAGTCGAGTCGTTGGGCATTTTGGGGTCTAGAAAATAGCGGCAGTACTGCAGAAGTATTTCTATTGGCCGAACCTTCGACAGGATGTCGGGAAGTACATCAGATCCTACACTGCCTCCGCCATTGCCAAACCGACCATCAAGAAGCAAGGGCTCTATACTCCACTACCTACCCCTAGTTGACCTTGGGAATCCATCTCCATGGATTACATGTGAGGCCTTCCTTCTACGAAGCATGTAAATGACTGTGTTTTCATGGTCATCGATAGATTCTCAAAGATGGCCATTATGGTAGCCTGCAAGAAGAATATCACAGCAGAAGCCACCTCTAAACTCTTTTTTGAATGAGTGTGGGTTCACTTTGCGATCCCACAGTCTATCATATTAGATCACAACAACAGGTTCCTCAACACATTTTGGTCAAGCCTCTGGTCAATGTTGGAGACCAAGCTCACCAAGTCCACAACTTTCCATCCCCAAACTGATGGCCAGACAGAGGTCGTCAACAGGATGATTGTACACATTCTACGCATGTACAATTCAAAGCATCCACGCATATGGGATGAGAGCCTCCCCTATGTACAGTGCAGTTATAACCGGTCTCTCCACAGCTCAACTTACCACAACCCCTTTCAGGTGGGCTTGGGATTCCAGCCACTATGTCCCATTGACGTAGCCATGCCATTTGCGGCTACTCCAGTCGATTCGGCTCATGTCCAGTCTAAAGCTAACAAAGCGAACAACTTCATCGAGCGCATTTAGCACATCTTCCAACATGGTCATGACATATTGGATAGAGCCAATGCTAAGTACAATCAATGACATGATCATCATTGGGTGCCACACAACTTCTAGGTGGGCGAAAAAGTGTGGCTACATTTGTAGAAGGAGCAGCTCACTTGACCCCACTGCAAGCTTCGCCCACTCTGATATGGGTCGTACACCATCACTAAGGTTTTAGCGAAAAATGCCTTTGAGCTCAGTATTCCACCATTCCTTGGTCCGCACCCAGTCTTCAATGTAGACCGCCTTCATCCCTACCTCCCACCTCTACTGGACAGCTCTGACATTGCAGAAGAACTCACACCAAAATAATTAAACCCAAACTGCATGGAACAGGCCACCACAGATTGTATCATGGACATGAAAATAAAGAACACTTTCCAATGGAAGATCCAACTATATCGGGTTTTCAAAGCTAGCCAACTCTTGCACCAAGGCAAGTGGTTCACCAAGGACCAAATTCAGCAGAAGTTTCCTCATCTCATGGAGGAACTCAACGCAATGGGGACCATTGCTTCCTAAGGGGTGGGGAATGATCCAGGTGGATATTGGTGGCCAACCGCCTATTCCACTTGGGGCCCCACCATTGTCTCTTTCAGTTTTTCAGTTTCGGCACAACTTACTATTTTTAGCAGTTTTTCGGGTCCTGAACTTTTGGAGCCGTTTTGAGGCCCTGAACAACGTTTTTTGGGAACTTTTTGTCTGGAAAATATGATTCTTTTCTAGATTTGATATTTGAATCAATAGTTTTAGTCCTCGGATATATATTTCTAATGTTGTATCATACATGTCAAACGGAGATCGTAGGCCGAAGTTACGTCCCCAAAAAGTTGAAACACCAATTTACCCAAACGGGGCCCATAGTTTTGGTGCTTCATCTCCTAGGGTTAGGTTTTTGGACGTTTAGAGTTCTGCATTGTTTCTCAATAATAAATAAGCCCTCAAGCCTCATTGTAACATAGTTCGAAGGTCTGTAGCCGCCACATTTCTTCTCAGAGATTCGCTACCAACACCCTAGCTAGTTTATTTCCATGTTTTCTATAAGAAAATTTCAGTTCTTTGATATTAATGAAATAAAGTGTTATTTCCGCTACATCTTTGTATTTTTTGTTATATCTGTATTTTGTTCCATTCCTGCATAAATCCGGATGACATCATTACCTGCAATACATTCTATTTCACCACAGATACATTGTGAATTCATTTACAAATAAAAACATGGAGAGATCCATACATCACTACTGTCAAAATACATGCTTATAACCAGCATAGTCACAATAGAAATATCACAGATACATTAGCCATCGAAACCACATATAAACCAATACATTTACACATAAATACCAAGGGAATGAATTTCTCATTATTGAATGTAGAAACCAACTGGGGATGGGAATTCCATGTTCCACACGGTCATAGATTGGTTGAGCTAAATCTCTCTTTAGCCAATCACTTCCATGCCATATTCCAAGCATGAATGTGGGACTCAAACCGAAATAAGCAACTACAGAATCATGAGGCTAAACCACCTCACCTTCATGAATAGAAATCAGGCTTTACCTTGATCTACACCTAATCACTAGGCCAATAGAAGCATGGATATCACCAGATTCTCTCTATCTAAACCGTGAGGAATTTTCTTGTCTCCTAGTCTCTCAGGATTTACTGCAACCGATAGTCTGAATTAGGGGTCACTAGGCCGTAAATTGATACATACTCTCCAGGCTTTACTGTATATCTCAAACTTGAGATTCCTAGGCTTGATGGAGAGAAAACCACCTCTCAGGCTTTACTACAATCTGAACCTGGTTCACTAGGCCCTAAACCAAGGAAACACCTAAATCAGTTAAGTGTCATAACATTCAGAGATCCACCTCATTCAACTTCGAATCCATCCAGTAATCCATGTAAACCAAAACATGAGAACTCCACAACACCATGGCTATTGAGAAATGGAAATGCTAGGTTTAAAACATTGTCACACCCAGAAAAACATATCCCAAGATAGAGAAGAACCACATGCAATACCATGCATGCAAAAACTAGCAAGGAAATCACACATGCAAATCAATACATGCAAAGAATATTGATGTAGTTGCTAGATCATTATCTTCATTGCTTGCTTCCTCCTCCTTAATTTATTTTTCCTTTTCTTGTCCAATGCCAAAGTGCTCCAAGAAACTCTAAGAGTCCAAGAGTGAGAGAGAAAGAGAGAATACAACCAGAGCCATAAGTGTGAGCAAAATCTTAAGCCAAAATATTTCCAACTGATCCTCATAATCCTTTTTATTAATGAGGCCTCTATTTTCTTCAATTTCCATTATTTTCCTTCTCACCTACAACCTGTGAACTTTCATCTCCATTTTCTCATAATTTCCGTTATTTTCATAAATAAAATGCCAATTAATGCCTTATTCCTTTCCAAATACTTTTCCTTTTCCTTTACCAGTTTCCTTTAGCCGTAATAACCGAAATGAACACCCATTTTGATATTTTGACAAACATTTAGCTTGGAATAAGTGTCTGATCAATCATGGTTATTATTTTTAACTTTATTACATGGAATTTTCACCAGGGATATTACATAACCCTCCCGCTTGGAGGACACTGTCCTCCATTTTTAATTTCACCTACAAACCAGCAAACCGCTGAATAAAACTTGTTGAAATTTGCAACAAGGAACATTGAAATTGGAATCCAGAAACAACATCCATAAAATGGCATCTAGAAATGGCTACCATGGAGGCTTTTGATTTAATTATTTCTTAAATAAACTAAAAGAAATGTGTGTCAAATTTATTTATCCCTTAATAAATTGGAAAATAAATTGTAATCTTATCTCAGAATCACTTGTAATAGTTAACTGAGTGTAATAGACTCAGTTAGATCATGAAATTCAAGTTGAGGGTGGTTGGTGAGGCATGTAGAGTGATTATATTTTTTTTAGAGTCCAAGTTGCAGTTAGTGTATTATTTTAATGCATGAGAGATCAGTTAACTCAATTAAGTGAGTTAAAGTCATTCTAACTAGTTATAACTTATTGTTGCACTAGTGAGAGGTCAAGTGAATTAAATAATATTTAATTCACATGCAGTGATATGTCAAGTGACTGATGATTTACTTTTAATAGTTGCATGCATGTTAGTTATGATGAATACCTAGTTGAGACAAAGGTTAAAGGGAAGTTAACTATCAGTTGTATTTTTAGCAAACTCCCTAGATGCAGTTAAAACAACATAGGATTTCCCATGAGAATTGTGTGGTCAAGGAAGGATGAGATTCATAAATAATAGGGATTTCATTCCACATGAGTTGTGCAAGAAAGGTAGGCTGAGAATAGGGGGGAAATTGGCTAAGCGTTGGTCGATTTTATCCGGATCAGTGTGAGATAGTTATTGGAGTGCATAAGACTCTTGTGAGAAGAGTGCATTGTAATTTTTTAATGATTCCTTGGTTCATTATACAATAGATATAGAGGGGTTTTGAGCATAAAGCTTTCCCTAGGAAAAATATGTGTATTGTGGATTTATTTGTTTCTTTCTTTTACTTGGTGTGATTGTGTGATTGTATTTATTTTCCGCAATTAATTTGTAGAAGGATTTAGTAGCTTACTTTAGCATATTACATGATCAGATTGAATCCATTAGTATACATATTGTTTGTATAATTTTTACATGGTATCAGAGTGTCAGGAATCACAATAGTGGATAATAAATTGAGTTTGTGTTGAACAGTATTCAAGCTTACAGATATTTTATTTGGAGTGACAAGCGAATCAAGATGTCTTTCAATGGATTAACATTGTAATATGCACTTGAGGGAAGTTATAATTATATTGCATGGAAAGATAGAATAGAGGAAGTTATAGAGGACAACGGGTTGGAAGAATTCATTGATAATGATATTCCCAAGCCCACAGCAGCAAACGGTGCTCTTCTTGATGCTTGGAAAAAGAAGGTAGCAAGGGCGAGGAGGATCTTATTAGATGGTGTTCGAGATCACATTGTCTCGAGTCTCCATGGCAAGATGACTCCATATGCAGTGTAGAAGGCCTTGAAAAATCATTTTCAGAACAACAACGACCAAGGGAAGTTAGCGCTAAAGGACAAGCTCAAGAAAATCATGAAGGAGGAGGGCGAGACGATACCAACATACTTGGCGAAGTTCACTCAATGTTGAGATGAGATTGGAAGTGTTTATGTGACCATAGCAGATGATGATTTGGTGAGCTTAGCACTTCTAGGCCTTCCCAAGAGCTGGCATAATTTTCAGGACTCTGACAATGGGAGAGGGAAGTTACCAGATTGGGAGCGACTTTGGTCAGATTTGGTAGAAGAAGAGTTCAGGTGGAATACCAGGGATGGATCCTCATCCAAGACTAATGAAGAGGAATATTGTGCCTTGGATGGTAAGGCAAAGAAGGAGAAGGGAAATAAATACCAAGGAAAACTGGGCAAGAAATAATTGTACAAGATCAATTGTTTTCACTGTCATGATCATAAGCACTATGCTTCGAATTGTCCATAGAAGAAGGCAAGCAAGAAGGAACCTACAGGTGCAGCGGGTGAAGCATTGGCTTCCTAGTTCGAGCTTGATTTTACTCTCATTGTATCCATGGCCAACACTGTAATGGGATTCATGTAGTATTTATACTGTGGTGCCTCGTTCCATATGATGGGGAATAGAGATCTCTTCAGTGACTTGGAGGAGAAGGATCTCCAGCAGAGCATAGAGTTTGGAGATGACAAGAGGTATAGTGCTACCGAAATAGGTACAGTTACCTTTCAGATGGAGAATGGCTCCCATATCATACTATCATATGATTTGCATGTTGTGGGCCAAAGGAATAATCTTGTCTCTGTAGCGGTATTGGAAGAACCTGGTTATGAGGTAATGTTTAGAAAAGGAAAATTTTTCCTTAAACACATAGCCATGTGATAAGTGAAGAATATCGGTGTAAGAGTCAAGAACCTACATGATCTTGAGGTTGAGGATGCATGCAATGCTTTGAGGAGCAAAGAAGTGTTTAATGACTTTGTGTTTGAGAGGGAGAAATTATCTCTCAACATGCAACCTAAAAAGCAGTCTCAGAAGGTTGTGGAGAAGCCACAATTGGAGAAGCAGAGAGGAGACCGAGTGGAAGAGTCCACTCAAGCAGAGACCTACCCGAGGGGGTAATTTTAAGCGGAAGTGCAGAGGGAGTACATGTAGCTATACCTCGAGGTGTGAGGTGGGTAAATGTGCAGAATTAATCCCAAGAAGAAATTTGGGCAGGATTTATTGAGATGGTGCATCTCATAGATCGAACCTGGCTACGGTGAGCCCAAAATACAATAGTAGAAGAAAGGATAGGCTAGATTGATGCAGTCATATGTTAGGAAGATAGAAATAAGAGTGATAGGTGTTAGATACTAGAGCACATATCAGAGTTGGTAGCAGTGCAGAGTGCATGGATGTATATGTCAGCAGCGCAGAGAGTCCAGTATACATGTGTAGTAGCTAGCAACAATTAGAAGAATATGATGACAAATGCATTATATTGATTTACTTTTTTGGAGGCTATTCAGTTTCATAAGTGTTGAATTCAAGAGTAGCTTGTGCGAACAGCACTAGAGAAGTGCTGCATGCAAGAGTTTCATGTGCGAACAACACTAGAGAACTGTTGCTTGCAAAATTTGTATGTGCGAACAATAGTAGAGAAGTGTTGCATGCAAGAGTTGCATGTGCTAGAAACACTAGAAAAGTGTTTCATGAAAGATTTTCATGTGCGAGCAACACTAGAGAAGTGTTGCATGTAAGAACATTCCAAAGGTAACAAATCGAGACAGATTGATTCCTTTATTTTTGAGAGGGAGTGTTGAAATTTGGGACAAGAAACAGTGAAATTGGCATCCAAAAACATCCAAAAAATGGCATCTATAAATGGATACCATGGAGGCTTTTGATTTAATTATTTCTTAAGTAAATTAGAAGAAATGTGTGTCAAATTTATTTATCCCTTAAATAAATTGGACTAAAAAATGTAATCTTATCTCATAATCACTTGTAATAATTAACTGAGTGTGACAGAATTAGTTAGCTCATGAAATTCGAGTTGAGGGTGGTTGGTGAGGCATGTAGAGTGATTCTATTTGTTTTAGATTCCAAGTTGTAGTTAGTGTATTAGTTTAATGCATGGGAAATCAGTTAACTCAATTAAGTGAGTTAAAGTCAGTTTAACTAGTTGTAGTTGATTGTTGCACTAGTGAGAGGTCAAGTGAATTAACTAAGATTTAATTCACATGCAGTAATCTCTCAAGTGACTGTTTATTTACTATTAATAGCTGCATCCATATCAGTTCTAATGAATACCTAGTTGAGGCAAAGGTTAAAAGGAAGTTAACTATCAGTTGTATTTTAGCAAACTGCCCAGATGTAGTTAAAACACCATAGGATTTCCCATGAGCATTGCACAGTCAAGGAAGGCTGAAATTCCTAAAGAATAGGGATTGAAATCCACATGAATTGGGAAAGCAAGGAAGGTCGAGCAGAGGTAAGAAATTGGCTAATTGTTGGTCAATTTTTTCCGGATTAGTGTTAGACAGTTTTTGGAGTGCAACTGACTCTTGTGATAAGAGTACATTGTAATTGTTTAATGATTCCTTGGTTCGTTATACAATAGATATAAAAGGGTTTTGAGCAACAAGCTTTCTCAGGAAAAATACCTGTGTTTTGGATTGATTTTCTTCTTTCTTTTACTTGGTTTGATTGTACGAACGTGTTTATTTTCCATAATTAATTTGTTGAAGGATTCAATATACTTCTTTAGCATGTCACATGATCAAATTGAATCCATTGGTATACATATTTTTTGTATAATTTCTACAAAACATACTACCTATGGAGCTTTATAACATAGCTCATTGCAATATTTACAATGAATAACCAGATCAAAAGAAAAAATCATCATGAAAATCATACCATGTACTAGAGCTTTATAACATATCTTATTACGATGTTTACAATAATATACACACATAAAAATGTACACATTTTCTCAACCAACAAATCATAAGGAGGAAATTCTCATATCAGTAATAAGGAATCCAGAGGCTCATAGCTCCACCCTTAAGGTAGTACCAGGATTCGCTTCCTTCCCAGGAAGTCTAGAATCCACTACCAAATTTAAAGCTGCATCTAGTGTCAAGCGCTACAATATTGCGCTATTGTAGTTCAAGATAATAGTTACCGGCTCATTGTTGCAGGGAAAACTCCCAATGTTTATTTGATTCCACATGTAAATTATAATGACCAAACAAATCCATCCCTGACCTTCTCTTCTCTGACACACAAACCATTAGGAAATTTGGTGACCCCTTCCTTGCAGTCACTCACCTTCCAAGTTCCCCAGCATCCCCTATCCTAGGTGATTGATTCCTTGGAAAGGGTTCCTCGCGTCAGAAGATATAAAACTAAGGCATATAATTGCCTCAAAACCATCATACCAATCATAATATTCTCATGGAAATCAATGGAAATTATTGGGTATCAGTGTCCCACAATGGCCTTACTCCTAAATTGATTTACCAACATGTTGCTACCTATTTCCTTTTGTTCTTGTCGCTAATTCTTGAAATATTTCAACCATTCAACCAGGAATTTTCATGCTTTCTTGTACCAAGCACATAATACCTATTAGACTCAAAATGAATTGAAATAAAATTAAATCGTACCTCATTGGTAGCTCGTCAATAAGGTACATTTGCAATCTTGTTTACTTCTTGTCACAACAAGTCAAATTAGTTGTTTTATCAAATCTTCATGTAAAAGCATATCACATATGGTTAGCTCAAATCATAACCATCATAGGTAAAAATCATGAATCAAATGCAATCATCGTAAAACATAATCATAAATCACATGTAATCATCATAAACTGGAATCATAGATATCATGCATAATAAAAATGAAATAAAATACTGATTCTTATCTTTCATTGGTCCTTAATTCTACCTTTTTTCTTTTTGTACACACACCAGATTGGTTTCCACACACAGCAAGCACCCAATTCCCTTGTTTCTCTTCAAATATGTACACACACACACATAGTGTACATCATGTACATCCAAACAAGGCGCGCACCACCACACAATACATACACCTACACCAACATATGACACATACACCTACACTCAATGTACAATACAACACAATACATATGCATGCACCAACATAAAACACATTCACCTACACCCGATCTACAATATAACATAAATTTTACACCTACATCTAGTTTACAACACAACAAATACATATACATATACATAGTACCACACAATGAATACACATGCCACAATACAATGACTACACCATGCACATACATAGTACCATATGCCCTCAATAAAACATGTATGACATGCACAAAATACTGCATGTATACCAGTATCATATGCATAAGATGTACACAGTACCATTTTTACACAACACTACATGCACAATGTGTGCACAACATCACATATACATGACAACATCCGCATAACGTGTACACAACACCAAATGTACACCGCACCACCTATACAATGTTTAGACAACACCACATACATGACATGTACACGACACCCCATGTACATAGTTCCACAAGCATGACATGTACACAACAACACCTGGACACAACACCACATCTATAACATGTACATAGCACCACATGCACACAACACCACATATAAAATCATGCACACACCACCATATGTACATAGCACCATATGTGCATATCACTGCATATACAACATGTACATAGAACCATACATACACAACACCAGATATCTAACATGTGCACAACATCATATTCACACATCACCACATGTCCAACATGCACACAACACGATATGTACACAACACCACATATCCAACATGTACATAACACCATCTATACCGAGCACTACATATGCCATATACACAAAACACAATATATAGAATAGGCATACAAAATCATAGGTACACAATAGTACATATGTTACATGTACACATCACTATAGGTAAAATCACTAAATATACAACATGCACAACATATAGACAACAATAGTACTGCACATCCATAAGCCACACACTAACCTCACAAAGAAACCTTTGTTCTAGTGTCTTTACACTATCCATGCCTATCCTATAATGTGACATAGCACACTACCTTCACTTCGTTGATGTGCCCCTCAACATTACCTGTCCATAACATAAACATAGGCATAGTACAAACATATAATATCAATTCATGTCCACATGATACAAACCTCATAGATATGTTAGGACTACTTTTCCTACTTGATTCATCATAAGACCAAGAACCTCTTCGTACCATTCACTTGCATAAGCAATCATTCCTCCATAAGAATTATACTTGAAAACCATGTCCTACAATGACATATATACATACATGCATACATATATATAATCATTAGCATGAAACAATCATGATCATCTTAGAAAATGACATATATAAAAACATATATACAGATAAACATTAACATCATGATCCATGATGACGTTTTCAGACATGAAAAGCATATATACATACATTTATATATATAAACATAAACATAATCATGACCATAACACAATTTCTAGATATCATAAGTTCTAGGTTAATAGAACTTCCTTTATTTGTGTGCATCATGCATAGTGTTGAGAGCAATAGTTCCCAACATAGCCAAGACATATAACACCCTCGACCAATTCACTCTACCTTTTGTGTTACCTTTCTCATGATTATTCTACCCCCATACATTTACCTCAATGGACCCAACCAATTCAATCGAATATCATATTCTTACCCTCCGTTGTGTTTACTCATGCACCGAGCTTCATTCGAGTGTTACATTACATGTTGGGTTTCATCCAGATCTCCCTGAGCTCTGTTACTTTCCTCTTTCCCCAACTAATACCCAAGACTCCCAAAACATAAAAAACAATAGCAAGATAAATCAATAATAAGACGATGAAAAAACAAAAGAAATACGACACCGCAACAAAGTGGCAAGGACTTGCACCATGCATAAACAAAACCATAAATCAAGCCCAACAAATCACAAAAGAAAAAAAGCAAAATACTAGCAACAAACACTATGACTCAATCCCCATGGGTTCCCAAATCTTCCAAACGAAATATCACCCCAAGACTTTTCAAATATTTGAGGGCAGTGTCTTTCCATGCAATCCCCTGCATCACATTTCCATAAACACATAACTGTCAGTAATATAACAATATACTAGTTAGCTTACCTTGTTGTGCAAAGAACTTTTCCTTGTAACGAAAATATGTACACCTCTCAAGGAACTCATATTCCTCAATGAATCCATCCATAGATGGAAAAAAGTTGTTATAACTACCAAATACATGTTCAAAAATATAGCATATATCCACATAATGTCAGACAAAATCAGGGTTAAGAATAATTTCTATATGCAAAGCACTTATTCGTTTGGAATTAAGGTTCCCAAATATAGCTAAAGGAATTCTCACCCAATTCCTTTCTTTTACCATTTACCTTGCTACCATTGAGTCTTACTATATGCTATCACATCACCCTGTATTAGTTATATAAACAATTCAACTATTACCTTGTCATGCTAATGTCAAGCATGTTTCCCTGCAACTTTTCAGACATGTCAATCACATGTTCCAAATATCCATACATTATGTCTATTAATTAAAATCAACCTCTACCAAGACTAAAAATAATTTCATAATCAACTACTAGTCAAAATCACAATACTACAACTATCACCTCCTTATACTCAAGTGCACATCAACTATCTCAACACACAGTGTATTGGTACAACCATCTTAAAACCAAATCATTTCTTCATGCAATTTTATAGATACATACTCATATCATGCGATTAATCAAACATTCAACAATAAACAGACGACATAATAGACATCAACACTCAAACACCAAATATATGACATAATCAAACATTCAAGTACTAAGTAGACGACATAAGCAAGATCATACCTTAATGTATCTCAGGCGAAGCTATCTTGTCTGCACAATCAATCTAGTTAGCATGATATAACTTCACAACACATCAACTTAAACACAATAAGATCATGATATCCATAATAGTAACTAACTAACATCTTCACATCATAAGATCATAAAAATTTGTCATTCATGCATAAAAATCACAGATGCACAGTGAACCTAGATTAGTATGACATAATAGCACAAATAAGTTGACTCATACCTGAATGTCATAACCCTAACCATATTCCTAAGGCAATCTGTTTTAGCATGATACATATAACATCAAGATATGAATTCTATAATGTTAATCATCAAGTTAAATAACATATAACAACAATAATTTAACGTATAACATAATCATCAATGACATATAACATAGTCATCAAGTTAATACCATGCTTGACTAACCAACGCATGTACACATTATCACACTAATTAACTAACATCTATCATGTATGTAACCATAAAATAAATAGAATGAAAGGACTTGGGCTCTATACTTGACATATTTTCCTACTATGTTCCTTATCCTTTCATTAGTTTTTTGAGTCTTTTATGTATATAATATGGTGATTTATGTGTTGTGAACTTTAGAAAGGATTTAATAAACCATTTCATCATTTTGTTCTTCAAACAAATTGATCTAGCTATGAAAATATATGTTATGATTACAATTTGAAATGATAACTGACAGGGAATTTGATATGTGGATGTTGTTCCCTCGGAAAGCTAGAAAAGAATGAATTGCACGAAGTTGTTCGGGTTATTTGTGGCATGGATATGCTATAATAACAATCATCATGAAAGGAATAGCTGTGAACGAGGTTTTTTCCATCTATTTCAAGGAGAATTAAGAGATTTTGTAACTCGAATTGAGCATCTTGAGAATCTTTGGATTCTCAGGATCGATCCTTTAGTTTAATTATATACTTGGTTGTAATTATAAAATTGAGGAACAAAGCCTTGGTAAAAAATATTTTTACTCTCATTCTCATATCTATGCTCTGATATTTTACAGACATACTTTGTAATACTGCTATGATTAATATAACAAATAATTTCATGGTTCCACTTTAATATTTGCACTGATTTTGTTTTAAATTGGTTAACTTCTAGAAATCATGGGTTGAATCCTTAAACAATTAATGCCTCCTTATGTTATTAATTTACATTTCATATTTTTAGTTCTTATTTCACAATTATCTGATTACTTTGTCGCATTTAGCATTGTTACTGAATCATTCATTACAGTGATAGATGTTATTGAATTACTCATTACAATGATAATTTTTATAGTAGTTTAATTAGTTGTTATTTGAATTAGATTTATGATAGTTGATTTTATTAAAGGTTTATTTAGCGTGTCATTTCTTATGATTGACGAAGAATAATTGAGTGAAAGGTTTGATATTTATTTCAGAAAAAATTTCTTTCTAATTGAGTGTGTTGTTTCTTTCTTGCAGTTTCAGTTTCGTAGGAAACAACTTGTACTTATAAGAATTGTTTATATAAGGTTTTATGCTTTGGTTACCTTAGATGAGCTTTTGATTGATTGAAATCATGAATTTATTAGTAAGACTGCTTCTTTAGGAAATCCTAACTGTTTCTTGTGTTTATATGCATTTTCCTCTCAATAGGACTAGACAGATTAGGTTACATAGACACTATTATTTGCACATATAGTGTAGACAACCATGAAATAACCAGATGAGTTATGGGTTGAAAATATATGGTTTAAATGTTTGTTGGTATTTTTAAAGAGAAATTAAGTAGCCGAACATTTTGGCACCATTGCTGGGGAGGTTGTCAAAGAAGTGTTAGTTGTATCCATGTAGGGTTGGGTATTGTAGAAGGAATGGAAGAACCTACGCACACACCAAGTAAAAATATTATGCCATTTTCTACCCTTAGCTGATACTCTTAGAATTTTTTAGTGTGTATGACTAGGAAAAATCCTACGATTGTAGATCAAGAAGTAAGATTCAAAACCTATTAAAAAACCACCAAATCTCAAGGTCCCTCTAGTATTGGGAGAAATACCTTTATAGATGAAATAATTCACCATTCGTAATATAAAGCGTTGGTAGGTCCCCAAACAACATCTGGGAAGGGCTCTACTGTTGCCTCTCAAGCAACATGATCATCTCTGCAGCTCATGCTAAGATTCACGATAAGATTTTGAGGATTGAGAATAGTTTCCAAAACACATTCATTAATAATCTCAGTCCTTCCAGTGAAAGAGAGGGGCATTCTTACAATTTAAGAGAGGGGTAAGGTGACACAAGTAGAATACATCCACAACTTTCAGAGTCAAAATTTCTAGCAACACCTATTGCAAAGCGAGAATCTGAAATCCCGATCTGAATAGCATTATAAGACCTACTTAGAACCCATAGTTTAAACAACACATTATCCTTCAAATAATAGCTCTTGATCATGAGATCCCTAAGGATTATTGGAATATTTTTAACCAAATGGAAAACAAAGCCTAAGTAACACCGAATTCAACGATAGAATACCTTATTTTCGATCCACATACCAATGCACCAATGAAGGCCATCCCATTACAAAATCTTCCAAATTATCATGGAATGGATTCTAAGGATCCTGATGTGTTCATGTTTGAATTTCATGTCTTATGTCAAGGTCATGATTATACCACTGATCCTTATAAACTAAAGGTGTTTCCTTCCACCTTAAAGGGAGCAGCCCTAAATTAGTTTAGGGGATTAGGAGGAGGCACTATAAACTGATGGAATAAGATGAAAGAATATTTTCTCACTAAATATCAGGGCTATTGTCGGTCTAGGGATATAAAGGAAGAAAGTTTTAAAATGATGTCCAAGGAAGATGATACTTTAGAGGAATATGTTGAAATATTCCAATATAACTTGCAAAGATCACCTTATACCTATTTACCTAAAGAAGTACTAAAAATTTCCTTAATTATAGGTATGAAATATGAATGGATAGATACACTTAATTTAATGGGACAAGGTGATATCTCTAAGGAATAGTATGATCACATCGTATAATTGTGTATCATGTGCTCGTGAGGAAGTACATGAACCAAATCCGAGATCCAACACCCTCTCAATAAGACTAACAGGATTGCAGGAGGAGGGGTGACTTGCGCAGAAATAAATAATCTCTTAGAAGATTTTAACACTAATACTTTGAGTACGTTAACTAAAAAGTTGGATTTCTTACATGAAAATAAAAAACAGGCAAAGGTAGAACAAAATTTAGCAATTTTTTCCCTCGATATTGAAAGAAGCATTTATATAAAGAATGCTCGCTAGACACAGTCAAAATATGTGCCATATGTGCCAAAGATCATTTCACATAATGATGTCCCTCGCTTCTAAGACTAAAATCCATGCATAAGGAGGTATAGGAAGATCCTGAGTGAGCGTACCTAATGGCGCAATGATGACGGTGGAAGACACGACCTCCAGGTATGATCCAATACCCTTCTTTGTTTTATTCTGGAAAACATACTCAAAAACAAATTTCTTGGATCACAGTGGAAACAACCTTTTAATAACACATGGAAATCCCAACCATACTCTACACCACCATGGGAAAATTAGACATTTTTTAGGCCCTCATGGTCTAATCAACAACACTATGGACCATGGAAAAATTCCTCAAACAACCTATAGCTGTCAAATTGGGAAAATTCATCTACACAGGGACCAGTTTGGTCTTAGAATTGGCAGTGCCCTACAGGACCAACCAATTCATCTGTGGGCTCATTTCCTCAGTCGCAAACACCACTACAAAATCCTCTCCAACTCACTCCAAATGTTCCACCTCCATTACACCCTAAGCTACTTTCCCAGCCAAATCCCAATCCCAACAATAGATCTGCCCAATATTTGGAAATTGTCCAAAATATGCAGTATGACTTCACCTCCTTTGATTGTAATGAGATCTGGTTAAGATCTGGATGGAAGATATTTCCAAAAGATGACATGGGGAAACAGGGGTTGGTAGACAATGAAAACCTTACTGAATAGAAGTCTTGAAGAAAAAACCTTTCATCACCCACAGTTATCATCGAAATGGAAGTGCCTAATAAATTGGCTAAACAACAAAAATATTCTACAACTATGGATGTTACTCCCCCATACCTGAGAGACTTACTCCACCATATCTCGAGATACTTACTGTAATTAAACTGCCGATTTATTCTGATTTTGATCTCATATGGGAATTGAGAAATGAATGAATTAAAATTAATCTCCTCCACGATATTTGATACATTCCAATCTATGCAAAAACTATTAAGGAACTATGTGTAAGAAATCCTGGAAGAAAACCAGAAGACCCTCCTATAATCCATGTGTTACGAAAACTTTCTAACCTTATTTTATGGAATCAAGTACCTATTAAGTATGATGATCCTAGAAACCAAGTAGTTACCACTCAAATCCATGGGCATAACTTCCCAAACACCCTTGTGGACTTATGAGCTACAATAAATATACTAACTGTAGAAACCTGTGGGATCCTTGGGATTACAACATTTAAAGCAACTGCCATTATGTTGGAATTGGATGATAAATTAGTCATCATACTAGAGGGAACTCTGGAAGACATTACCATATTTTTAGACTCTTGGGAATACCCAGTAGACTTTCTGGTTATTAACCCCATAAATCGGTTATATGGGCACCCCCTCATACTAAGAAGGCCATGGTTGGCAATTGGAGATGCATATATTGGGTTCTAGATAGGAAACATGACAATTTAAAAAGGAAATGATATAAAAAACCTTATCCTATATCCACCTGCCAGACCTAGCCTACCAATTGACAATTATTATCACTCTCCTCCAAAATATCAGGAATAAAATATACGTCCTCCTCTTACTTTAGATGAAGATCTTACTTTCAAAAGGAAGAAAGGGGACGATGTGATTAGTATTTTTATTAACCAACCATCTATGATGGGAAATCCAACATGCCTAATGTTAAAATAAATGTTGGATAGTGAGGCCCAGGGAGATCCCTTGAACGTTCTGAATGATGATCATATACCCATAACTATGGTTCATAACAATACTCCCATCAAAATCGAAATTGGGAAATTTTTTAACATCAACGCCAATCTGGATAAACTACAATGTGAAAAATTGATTCAGATCCTCCATAAATATAAATATGACTTCGCCTGGGAGTCTTCAAATATAAAATGCATCAGCCCTCAACTATGCACACATAACATTTACATCGATAAATATGATCATGTCATTCACTAGTAATAGATATGATTAAATCGACACCTTAGGGAATAATGAAACAGGAATTGCAGAAGCTTCTTGATGTCAATTTTATATATCCTATTTCTCACAGTTATTGGGTCTCACTTCTCGCTATAGTTCCTAAGAAAAATGGAAAATTGAAAATTTGTGTGGATTACAAGGAGCTAAATAAAGCTACATAGAAAGATCATTTCCAACTTCCTTTTGTATATCATGTCCTTCATACTCTCACTGTGTAATTTTTTTTTCTTTCCTTGATAGATTCAGCGGATATAATTAGATTCAGATTGCTCCTTAATATCAAGAAAAAACCACATTCACCTGTCCATGGGGAACCTTTGCATACATGTTTTTGGGTTGTGTAATGCACCAACCACCTTTGAGAGAGCAATATTGAGCATTTTTTCTAATTTAATCAATGAAGGACTTGAACTCTACATGGATGATATTACCCCCTATGGTAATGAATTTGAGCAAGCCTTACATAATTTGGATAAAGTTATTGAACGATGTATTGCCACCAGACTGTGTCTTAGCAAAAAAAAATGTCACATGATGATGATAGAAGGTGTTGTTTTGGGGCACTATATTTCTGCTACGAGAATTCAAGTCAATCCACCAAAAATTGAGGTAATACTTACACTACCTACTCCGCATACGCAGATAGAGGTATGTAGTTTCCTTGGTTATGCTGGTTATTATCATCACTTTATAGAACAATTTTTAAAGATACCAACACGTTTGTATGTAATAACAAGAAAAATGGAATTCTAATGGACTGACAAATGTGATGTTTCCTTTCCAGATCTTAAGAAGTTGGTCTCAATAGCCCTTGTATTACGAGGCCAAATTGGAACTTGTCATTCCACATTTCGACGAATGCATCTGATACAACAATAGGGGTTGTACTTGGGAAAGAAGAAGACAAAAAGCCATATGATATTTATTATATTAGCAAGAATCTTACACCAATAGAACTAAACTACAGAGTGACAGAAAATGAAATTTTAGTCGTTGTTTACTCTATTAATAAATTTCGTCACTATATAACAATATATCTCACTTTTATGTATACTGATCACTTATCCATTATATGTTTATCTTATAAAACTATTACTAATGGTCCAATAACGCGCTGGTTGTTTTTATTACAAGAATTTGACATTACCATAAATTATCGACCAAGGAAAGAGAATATGGTCACACAATTTTTATCCGGAATCCATGTATTAGTCGACTCTTTATCTGTGGAAGATCAGTTTCCAAATGAGAATATGTTCATTGTAACGGTTAAGGCACCCTGGTATGCAGATGTAGCAAACTATCTGGCAACAGGGAAACTACCAGCCCATTTAATGTCTCAAAAAAGGATGCTCATTATTCAACAAAGTGCACCATTTTCCTAGATTGACATATATCTCTTTCACATGGGGTTTGATGTTCAATTTTGAAAATCAATTAGGGAAGAAAATATTTATGATATCCTTAATACTTTTCATGATGAACCATGTGGCGGGAATTTTGTTGATCAAATTTATGGGCATAACGTGTTGCAGATAGGCTGTTATTGGCCCATGATATTCAAAGATGAAAAAAAGTATGTCCAGAGTTGTGATAGCTGTCAGAGGATGGGTCGTCCTATTCAAGCTGAAGAAATGCCCCTACAGCCTCAAATTTTACTTGAACCCTTCGAAATATAGGCATTATATTTTGTGGGCCCTTTTAATCCACCTTCAAACCATAATACATATATGCTGGTTTGTACAGATTATGTGAGTAAATGGGTGGAAGCAGTAGCCTCTCTCAAATGTTTTAGAAGAAGTAGTTATTAGCTTCTTGTTTGAAATGTTCATATGATATGGAATTCCCAGAGAGGTTATAAGAGATGGAGGTTCACAATTTAGTGTCCATAATATTTCTACTACAATGAAAAAGTATTACATTAATCACACGGATAAATACCCTTATCATACTTAAGAAAATGGACAAGTGGAAAGTACCAATAAAGTTGTGGAGGAAATTCTAACGAAAATTAAATCCACAAACCATTAGAACTGGACTACCAAACTTCTTGAGGCCCTATGGGCCTATCAAACAACTTGGCGCAACACTATTAGTTATTCGCCATTCTATCTTGTTTTTGGGAAGGATCCAATTTTCACGATATAATTTGAAATTAAGACTCCCAAAACCACAAGGGAAGTTGCATGAGATTTTACAAAAGCACAAATGCACAACCTATAAAACCTTAATGAACTGGATGAAATATTCATGGCAGCCCTATAGCGTACAACTATTGTTCAACAACAAAGGTCCAAATGGCATGATCACCTTCTCAAGAAGAAATATTTCCAAAAAGGAAATTGGGCCTTATTATATGATTCGAGATTCTAGAACTTCTCGAGGAAGCTTCAAATTAGATGGATGGGACCATATGAGGTCACCGAAGTTCACAAAAATGGTACAGTGAAACTTATTGCTATTGATGGGTTCGAAATATCTCTTCTTGCCAATGTACATTGATTACGAGTATATCACCAACCACTTACATGAGAGTCCTTTCTTCATGAGGTAAAAAACGATTCAAATTTTCATGTTTTAGCTAATCGGGGAGGTAACCCCACAACGAAAACATGTTGAAGCATCCTTTTTCAAAATTCTTTTCATTTTGTACAGAATGTATATATTTATTGAGGAAGTTGTTTTTTAATATATATATATATATATATATAAATACATTTTATAATACAATAATAAGAATATGGGGGGAATGTTGTTTCCTTAGTCACAGTTTTTGTTCCCTAAGTCACAGCAGTTGTTCCCTGAGGTTGCAATTATTTTTCCCTTAATCTTAGTTGTTCTTCCCTTAGGTCACAGTTTTTGTTCCCTTAGTCACAACTATTGTTCCCCTAGTTCGCGATTGTTGTTCCCTTGGTCACAATTATTATTCCATTAGTCACAATTGTTGTTCCCTTAGGTTAGAGTTGTTGTTTCCTTAGGTCACAGTTGCTATTTCCATAGGTTTTAGTTTTTGTTCTTGTGGGTCGCAATTGTTGTTCCATTAGGTCGTAGTTTTCATCCCCTTAGTCACAATTTTTGTTCCATATGTAACAATCAGTGTTCCTTTAATCACCACTATTGTTCCCTTGGTCGCAGTTGTTGTTCCCTTGTTACAGTTGTTGTTTCCTTAGTCACAGTTTTTGTTCCCTTAGTCACAATTATTGTTCCCTTGGACACAATTGTTATTTCCTTGATCATGATTGTTGTTTCTTTAGTTTAATTTTTTTTTTTTTTAATTCTTTTGATTTTGAATCCCTTCTTGGAATCATGGTAAAACTAATAATTTTCTTGAATGATTTCCATTAGAAAATATATTTTAAGAATTTTTAAAAATTAGACCTCAAAAAAAAAAAAATCCCAAATTTATTAAACAATCCCGATATTGTAAATTTATAAAGATGATTACCTTACAATTATTCACAATACCATTGGAATTTTTTTTCTTTATTTTCAAAATTTTCCTCTAAATTTGTTATCTCCTTAAAAAGAAAATTTGGGTAGAAAAAATGGAAAACTAAATAGTTAATCATTGTGATGGTTTTTACACCATCCATGACTCTTAAGGACTCATCGATAAGCCAACCAATTCACTAAATCTTTATCATAAAAAGGAAATAAAATAAGGGAATAGACAAGGGATATGAGGTCTCATCACGTTCAGAACTATCATGATCATAATATTTAGTGTGGCGACATTACCACTCTGGTCACCAAGCCAAGGTAATGGCCTATAATCATCATATCAAAGGACATGAGGTCTCATCACGAGCGAACTATTTGTCTCATTATCTCTAGTGAATGGCATTGTTATTAACTGGTCACCATGCCCAAATAATGTCATTTTTTCAATAATTAGGAAACATAAAAAATTTGTGAATATTTTTAAAAGTGAAATAGGATAATGGTGTATAAATGGGTTAAAAGGAAAACCTGTCGAGGCTATAGACACCTGCTGGAAGGAGAGGACATGCTTGTGGTATTGAAGTATATTTAAAATTTCCATTCAAAAAATAGCCAGTTTTTCTTTCCCTTAAACAATAACAAAGGAGAATCAATGAATTACTATAGGAGCTTATTTATTTTCCTTGGAAGGCAGTAACGATGAATATGTATAAATAATCACTTCTTATTTTACATGTCAGGAATGTAAAATTATTAAATATATTTTAAATATATTTTACTTATACTTATAAAGGTAATTCTTAAACAAAAATACATTTTCTCCATGATCGGAGCTGTAAATACCTTTCCACATGTTTTTTTTTCTAATTTTCTTTAATATACCTTGGGTGTCATAAATATCTTGTTTTTTCAGCACATTTCACGATCAATCTCTCCAATAAATAAGTCAGAAACCTCGCCATTACTTACCTTTTTTTTGTTAATCCATGATGATAAATTAATGCATTACCTCCATAAGTCATGTCAAATATCTTATCAATCTATGCCTAATAAATGGTCAAGGACAACCTCTAATTCCCTTGGGAGGTTTGAAAACATTAAAAAAATATCTGGATATTTATAAGCTCTCTGCTAATTACTATGTGTTATTATTTTTCAAGTTTTTACCATTATATAGTATTTTTGATCTTCAAATTTCTAATTCGTTGTTTCTAGTTTGTTTCCAAGATTTCTCCTTGCAGAAACAATGAGAACAATGAAAACTCAATACGTAGTGAACCTACACAACTTCAGGTTTCAGAATAGGCACGAAGCGTTATGGACCAGGAAAGATGGTCAAAATATTTCTTCCAATTGCAATTTTTTTACAATGAAGTGGCCTTGGAATTCATCAGGAATATGAACAATGGAGAGACAAGAGTCAAAGAAATACAAATTCAGGTGAATACAGAAGTACTGGCTGAGGTAATAGGCCTACCCTTGAAAGTTGAAAAGTAGTTTGAGATGCACATTCCATTGCAAAGTGCAACATCTTTGTTCGTAACCCTTGTGGAAGAGTTTCTAAGGAAAGGGAAGGGGTACAACCCTACTTCATTGCTAGAACCTTGGAAGGAACTAGAAAGAGTAATCTAGAGATATATCACATCCGATGGACACTTTGATGTGGTTAGAGGGTGACACTTAAAGCTACTGGCGACACTAAGACATAAGGTAATTCTGAACCTACCCGATTTCCCGAATTCACTAATGCATGAGACCTTTTTGAGGCTTAAAAGGTCTAAGGATCAGCCTTCGATGGTGATCCACCATGGAATTATAAAATTATTAATTGTAAAAAAATTAAATCAATCACAGTTGAATTGGGAGGAATTCTTTGGAATTCCATAGACTTTACCAAGAAATGAAGCACCTAGTGAATAACCTGAACATATCCCAATTGATGACAAGCAACCGGAAGGAGCTAAAGAAATTAATAATATTACATTGGAAGGGACTTCAAATACCCCTACTTCTCAATAATAAATGAGGGTAGAAAAGATGATGGCTTCTCTTTTTGCCTCCTTACCCAAAAAAAGAAGAAGGTTAGCTAGGTTGGTTAAATATCGAGACTCCATAAATCTTGCATAATAGTTGTTGGAGGGTAGTGAACCTCAAATTCATGAGGAGGAATCTCCTCAAGAACATGAAATGGAGGAAACCCAAGTTCTAGAGGGGATAGAAAAATTTCTGAATTCTATGGACTTTGAAACTATTGGAGGTTTCTCAATGGATTCTCCTAAACAGGTGGTATCACCCATATCTCCATCCCCCCCTTCATATTTTGTTTTTATTTTTATGATAGAGCCTTCAGGGGAGCTTGAAAACATTCAAGAACACTCAGTTGACTCTGTTGCAATATTTCAAGAACCATCCCCTTATGAAAATGTACAATCTCCTCGGGAAAACATGGGATAAGAAGCCAATGTCGATTCTCCCAAGGGACCCCAGGATGGTAGAAATATTTTTGACCCCATACTTTATTCTATAATGGAGCTTTCTGAGGAACTAGTGGCCGAAAATCCAACAACCGTTGTTGTTGTTTCCTCTCACCCAATTATCTTATCCAAAAATTTTACATAGAAGACTAATAGTGAATTAAGAAGCCAAGGAGGAAACAATGATAATAAGGAGATGGAGTAGTTAAATAAAGAAAAAATGATATTACAGATAAGGATTTGACAACTCAAAATATGGCTACGAAATAGTAAAATTCGGAAGAAGTTTGAAAAAAGGAAAGGAAGGAAGAAGAAAGTTCAAGGAAATGGGACCTAAACTGAGAATGGAAATTTTCTTGTTTCTTCCACCACGAGGACTTAGACCAATTCAAGAATGTCAAATGTTGAAGTTGGGACTCAGACATCAATTCCAATTTCTACTACAAAAGGAATACATACCAAACTAGTTCATCCTTACACTTCTCTAATTGTGGAAGCAACGTTCCATGTTTTGAATAGGAAAATGGAAGAGCACCAAAAAACCATAAGACGATATCAAAAGGAACTAGTTCCCTAGAAATAAAATTATGATTTATTGCAAAAAATTAAAGCATTATCCACCATATAAGATGAAACATATGATAATTTGTGGGAAACAAAGGGGAATATTAAGTATCTGGGAAAACAACTTGAAAAATCTATAGAGAAAATAAAGGAAGTTTGTTATTTGTATTCAGAGGCCTTTTCATGTAGGTCCCGAGATAGGAAATATGATTTATTTTTATTGGAGTGATTATTATTGCTTAAGGTCAAAGTTTTTTGGGTTGGGGAACCTTATTTATTTACTAATGTTTCATAGTTTATTAAATCTTTTCATAAACAAGATGAGAAAACTCGGTATTTCCTATGTCAAGTATACATGCATAATTTCTTTTTGGAGGAGAAAAGAGATGAAAAACATACCCCTTTCATAGGGGATATATAATTCGAGGCCTTCATATCCTTTTCTAATAATCACATGAGATGGGAAAAATATAATAACGTATTCCAAAGGAGAAATACTGGCCTCAACCTACAGGTTAGAGGAGAACCTTGAAGTCCTCTACAGAGAGTCATTTTCCACAAGAAATTTATGGAGAAGCCTGATGTTTTGAAAGATATAGTTCCCATTAATAATGACATATTGCAAGTTAGGTTATAATATCTACTGGATATTAAGTCTGAGGCTCCCTAAGGATCCCAGGAAAGGTGGAAGGCCTTAATAGGGGAAATAAAAAATAGGGAGCCCTTCAATTACGAAAAATTTCAAGCTGCAATGGATAGCGAAAATGATTATGATCATATGGTGTTAGAACAAGGCCCTAAGTGGATCAAATGTAGATACATGTGCCCAATCATTTGGTGCCCTTAAACTAATTATAAGGTCGAGTATGATTTAAATAAAGTAGGTAGGTATGTTTCTTTCTAGAAAGTTCAAAGAAGGAATGGTTTTTGACACTATGGAGCAGATTCTTACCTAGCTTACTCTTTAGCTATTATTCATGTCAATAATTTGTTTTCATGAGGTCATGAAAATAGGTAAATTTGGGGGAGATGTTGGGCCCCAGAATTGACATATTTTCCTACTCTCTTTCCTTATCCATTCATTATTTTTCTGAGTCTTTATGTATATAATATGGTGATTTGTGAGTTGTTAGCTTTATAAAGCATTTAATAAACCATTTCATCATTTTATTCTTCAAATGACTTGATCTAGATACTAAATATGTGGTATCCATACAATTTGAACTGATAAATGACAATGATTTTGATAAGTGGATGTTCTTCCCTGGGAAATATGGACAAGAACAATTTGCACATAGTTTTTCGGGTTAGTTTTGACTTGGATAAGTGAGAATAACAATCATCATGGAAGGACTAGCTGTGAACGTGACTTTTTCCATTTATTCTGAGGAAACTTAGGAGATTTTGTAACTCGAATTGAGCATCCTGAAAATATTTAGATTCTTAGGATCGCGCCTTTATTTTAATTATAGACTTTGTTGTAATTATAAAAGGAAGGAACAAAGCATCGGTAAAAAATATTTTTACTGTCATTCTCGTATCTATGCTCTGAGATTTTATAGACATAATTTGTAATATTGTTATGATTAATATAATATATACTTTCATGGTTCACCTTTAACTCTTGCACTGATTTCATTCTAAGGCAGTTTAATTCCAACGACCGTGGTCCCAATCCTCGAACGATTACTGCATCCTTGCATTATTAATTTACATTTCATATTTTTAATTCATGTTTCAAAATTCTCTTATTAATTTCTCGCATTGATCATTGTTACTGAATCATTCATTATAGTGATAGATGTTACTGAATTTTTCATTACAATGATAGTTGTTACTATAGTTTGAGTAGTTCTTATTTGAATCAGATTTCTGATAGTTTATTTTCTGAAAGCATTATTTAACCTGTCATTTCTTGTGATTGATGAAGAATATTTGAGTGCAAGGTTTGATATTTATTTCAACAAATATTTATTTCTAGTTGAGTGTGTTGTTTCTTTCCTATAGTTGCAATTTCCTAGGAAACAACTTGTACTTAACAGAATTGTTTGTAGAATTTTTTATGCTTTGATTATCTTAGATGATCTTTCGATTGTTTGAATTCATGAATTTATGGGTAAGACTACTTCTTTAGGAAATTCTAGTTGTTTCTTGGGTTTTTATGCATTTTCATCTCAACAAGACTAGACAAATTAGGTTATACAAACACTATTCTTTGAAAATATAGTGTAGAGAACCTTGAAATAACCATATGAGTTTCAGTTTGACAATTTGATGTTTAAAGGTCTATTGGTATTTTTAAAGAGAAATTAAGTAACCCAAAAAAAGGCATACACATAACCATAAAGCATATGAATACACGGGTCAACTAGAATTTATCACATATGTAACCATAATAATAGAATGAAAAACATATAAGTAACCCTAATGATTACAAAATCCATGAATCACATACCTGCATGCAAAACATACAACTAGTACGACGATATGCTCTTACCCCAAAATTCGTTGTTGCAACTTCACTTTAATGATTTGCATCTCCTGCACTATCTTAGCCAATACATTATCATCATATTATACCAATATCATCATGATGAACTAGTTTCATATAATGACCTTATTCATAACAACCTTCACCATGAAAATTCATGCATAGCAACATATAGACACCGACATGCATAAAAAATGCACTTACAACCATACAATCATGAAGACACATCCCACAACAACACTATCAACCTTCACATGGAGAAATCACTACAAAAATTATCAACACCATTCAAATGAAACAAGAACATAGGATAAAAGCATAAGGGACACATACGCAACCAACTTGAATGCATGACTAGCACATCGTCCATATATTCTGAGGGTTGAACCATGCTCTGATACTACTCTATAGCACCCTCTTCCCACATCTACCGAAGTAACCAAACAACCAGGGTAAACATGTGATAAGAGGCTACTATAATGAGATTAAACCTCCTAGGCGACCTTAAGGAAGTGGAACCGATGGAAACACAACATATCGACCTTGTACAACAACAACAACACCCCAAGGAGGTAACCCAACCATTCAGGCCTATTACCCCTAGGTCACACTAACCTTTTTACCTCTTTGAGACATATACATATGTGCAAGCTTGCAAGCCAATGTCTAGGAGGCTATATACATAGGCATAACACTGCATGCCAGCGTCCAAGACCCCAATTCCTCAATTCTGTGCATGTGTCCCTAGGATTGGAGACACCTTTTCAGACCCAGAACCCAGTTCTCTTACTAGAAATTCATGGAAAGTTTAGAGATGACAAATAACAATAGAGAAAAGATATGTAGGAAATCACATCAATAAGAACTCTTTTGGACCCCTCCTAGCCATGATAGGCATTTTGTCAAACATGTCAAAAACATTGAAGCTACATGTGTAAACAACATATATGAGCATAGGGGTATCATACTTATGTGAGAATCAATAAGAAGCATGATTCCCTTACATCATTACCTTCAATACAATTTATTTGACCATAAATACATTGTGCATTCAATTACAAATAAAAACATGGAGAGAGCCCTACATCACTATTTTCAAATACATTCTTATAACCAACTGCATAGTAACAATATAAATATCACAAATGCATCAGCCATGGGAAACACATATAAACCAATAAATTTACACATCAAATACCAAGGGAATGAGCTTCTCATTAATTAATTTAGAAACAAACCGGGGATGAGACTTCCACGTTCCACCTAACCATAGCTTGGTTGAGCCAAATCTCTCTTCATCCAATCACCCCCATTTCATATTCCAAGCATCTATGTGGGACTCAAACCAAAATAGCTAACCAGGGCATCCCGAGGCTACACCACCTCACCCTCATCAATAGAAATTAGGCTTTACCATGATCTACACCCAACCACTAGGCCAACACAAGCGTGGATATCACCAGATTCTCTTCGCCTAAACCGTGAGTAATTTTACCATTTCCTAATCTCTTAGGATTTAAAACAACCCACAGTCTGAATTAAGGGTCACTAGGTCCTAAACCGAGAAATAATCTCTAGTATTTATTGTATATCCTAAACCTGAGAATCCTAGACCTGATGGAAAGAAAGCCACATCTCAGGATTTACAGCAATCCAAACCTGGATCACTAGGCCCTAAATTGAGGCAACACATAAACCTATTATGTGTCCTAACATTTAGGGATCCACCTCACTCATGCCTTTCCAAAGCCTTTGCCTTTTCCTTTGCCAAATTCCTTTATCCTAAATAACCAAAATGAACACCCGTTAGTATGTTTTTCCCAACATTAAGCTTGGAATAAGTGTCCCATCAACCATGGTTATTATTTCTAACTTTATTACATGAAATTTTCACTGTGGATGTTACATATGTATACATACATACATATATTACACTAGAAAATTACATGTTCCTGATATTGTTAAACTCAATGAGTGTACATCAACTATATTGGTAAAACATGAAAAATTTCTAGATTCATAAGAAATCAATTCCTTGAGATCTCAAAAAAATATATTCAACTCAATTTCACAAAAGGACAATCATTCAAGTTGATTGTATGTGTAAAGAGTCAGATAAAAACTGATAGTTGTAGAAATGAACTTTATATCCTATAGAAATACCATACTATCTCAATAATTGATTTATATTAATGAGGGTGGTTTTATGCCACTCGAATCCATAAGGATTTACAAGGCATGCCAATTCTATTTGTTACCAGCACTGAATCAGAATATTATCACATTTCACAGCCACTCCAATTCAGTTTAAAAATATAACTAGTTTTAACTATTGATAATTATGATCAACCCACTACTAAGGCTCATGGGAACATTTTATTTGTTCTATCACCAATTTCCAACTAGAGTTAATTTTATCACAATTGATATTTAAATAGGTCAAGTGTCAATGCACTAGTGTTATGGTCACAGTTAACTTACTTGTCACTAGGAGAAAGAGATTTATCACTATGAAGGTATTACACACTTGTTAGTCCATCTTATCATGGATTTGGATTAGCTAATAAATGAAAAAATATGTAATGTAAGGGTTAGTTCATGAGATCGTTAAAAGAAATAATAGGCATATTTTAATGATACACTGATATGAATTCCTACTAAGACTCTTTGATGATGACTATGCTACCCTAGGCATAAAGTTTTGATATACACTACGAATCTTAGTATTGAAATTTGTGAGTTAGAAAGTCCATAGTGGATGAGGATGAGTGATGTTAGATAAGGTATGAAATTTTAAAGAAGTAGTTCATATGTTCCAGGGGTTCAAATCCATATACATGGGAATGCATTTGAGAATATGTAAGAAATAGTTGTATGGTCCAACAATTATAGTAAGTGATGATTACATCTCATATTTTCAATGATGTTGTCACTGCATGGAAATTAACTTCCATGTAGCCTACTCTAGCAATATTGATGGTCAAGATTGGACCATTTCCATTCAAATTAGTGTATACGTTGGATTATATACAAAAATTTTCAAGGTTCTAGATGGTTAGAACCTTCTCTCCCAAGAAGATTTGAGCTAAGCCAATGTCATCAGTTTAATATATTCTCTATATCATGATTACCATATTGGCTATTCAGGATGATATGTAACAACAATTTCTATTTAATATAACCAATCTGATGGAATCTAAGAATTTCCTTTTCATTTTAATAGAATTAACAGGAAATATTTTATTAAACTTTTTGCTTCCACAACATGCAATTATTCACTGGATAGGTTCATCAAATGTAAGCTAGGATCCTCACCATACAACATATAGGCATAAATATTGCTATAGGAGGAACGTGTTTAATGACTTGACCACTCAGCCAAGGTTTAGCACAAATGGGTTTTACATAGGGTTTCTATATAAGGATCATTTTAGTAATGATAATATATTAATGTATTCAACAATGTATCTGATGAGCTGTGAAATTATGAATTTTTTCTACAAAATTACCCTAATTTATTTTGATAAAACAACACATTTTCCATCCTAAATTATCATAAAAACCTATATATATATCTTGGGTAGCCCAAGATATGATTTCATATTAATTGTTTATCTTATTATCATTTCTATACTAGAATTAAAGGATGTTTTAAGAGTTGTTTTAATATATTACATATGTATGGAATAAAATGGGTGCTAAATTAAGTGATTGCAAAGATACAACCATCGATTCTTACCAAGTGTCATGTTTTGAATCGAGGACCAATAGTACAATATGGTGTTCTAAATGGGATAACTCACAGGTATGCTACATGGAGAGGAGCAATGTTGAATTTAGCATATGGTGAGAAACAAGGTACAGAGTGTCACAACTACTTGCATACCATTATGGAAAATGATGCACGTCATTTTATTTCCAACCAACTCATTATAAATAGATTAAATCTCATTGATGGGTCCCATCAATAGGTATATCATAATTCCCACTTTTCCATCCTCCAGCCTATAATTTCCTCCTTCCTTGCATTTATTAGCATCTTTTTTACTATAATGTACTTCATAGGGAGACTAAAGGATGTTTGTATACTTTATGGCATAATATAGTTAATCTGTAGGAAAATATTTTTTTTGAGTGAATTTACTATGAATAGACATGTTAGAGGTAGTTGAAGGATATTTAGGAGGCTTTTACCTTGCATTTACTCACCTAAAACTTGAATTGATCCCTAAAATCACCCACTGACATCTCGAGGATCTACTAGAAGTCAATGCACTCAAGGAATTGCGAGGATCTAAGAGGGCTAGAATCAACTTTTTATATATTTTGGAGGGAAGAAGTCCTTTTTCCAAGGATGATTCCCCTCAGTCATTTTTGTATAAATAAGCAAGCTTAAGGACTCAATAAGATTCAAACTTTTGCAACAGATAGGAGCTACTAAGATCTAGGAGCTTGAGACTATCACTTTCATTTCCTTTGCATTATGTTATTGAAATTTTTTATATTTCAATGAAAATATTACTATTATATTTCATCTGAGTTTGTTTCAAAGGGCCCAGTCCCCTTGGGTTAGGGCCCATCCGAGAGGCTCTAGTCTCTCTTTGTGTATTTTATCCATGTATTTCCTTTGTTAGCAACATCTCTTTTATTTCGTGATAGAAATTTTCATATAAAATTTGTTGGTGTAGACAAATATAGCACCTCTATTTTGGGAAGTGTGGTTAAGGAATATGTATTATTAAGATAAAAACACGTGGTTACTTTCCGTTGCAATTGTTAGATCTTAGATTAATTATATTTTCCATACTTTGTATTTTGCATACTTAGGATTTAAATCACAATCTTCTTTGAGGTTTCATGGATTTTTGTCATATTCATGCTAAAAAATAGATTTTATTTATATGTAAATAAAATTATGCTCATCCTTTTTAATTAGTTTCATAAAATTCAACTCATCCTTTCTTGTTTAGTTCATTTTGCTGCAATTTGATTATTAGTTTGGCATTCTTTCCAATTTGCGAAAAAATGATTATTTTTCTGGTGTGCAAGTGCTAAAAGTGGCTTGTAGGGCTGGAATATTCATCCTTAATTCCTCTTACCATCATAAACCTCTTTATCTTCACCTCATAGCTCCCTCAAAATGTTGCCATTGAAAGTACATTTTTGGGTCATTGAAGGACATCATGTGCCTTTTTTGTTCAAGATGGGCCTCTAAGAGGTGCCATGATTGGAAAAATATTTATAAATACTACATATAACTTAATATACCATTTATAGCCTTTATATCACCTTTTCCACCCTCAAAATACTCCCAGATCCAATCTTGTAGCAAAACAGGGAAATCCTATAACAATCTTGTAACATCCTGTAGCATTGTGTAAACTTGATCAGATTTGCTCCAAAATATTATTTTTTTTCCTCTTAGCCTTGAATAGTGTTCCCTAAGATATGAAACTATGATTGAGGAAGACCAAATACCACTTAAGACCTTCCTTTTATTCACTGTAACACAATTTTTCAATATAGGGTGAGACGACAAATTTCGGAATTTGAAGTTACATAGATGAATTTAAGATTGTCCCATGAAATGCCTAATGAAATCTATGAATAAAGCTAAATACCCTTTAACACAGTGATTAAAGGTTTATTTATCCATTCGAAATAGATTAGGATCGTCTCTTTTGAATATATGCTTCTTTTAGGGTTTCAGTTAGAGGCACTATGATTGCATAGGTTAGTTTTCTTTTCAATGCAACTTTTAACATTCTAAAATTAGACTAATGTTTATATTCTTGAAAGTAGCATAGAATTTATATGTTTAAAGTAGAGTAATGTCCCCATTTTTGCAAGTAATATAAACTTTAAATTCCTACAACTAGGGTCAACATTTACATTTGGATAAGTATCATTTTCATTCCTTTTGCAAATAGAATAATATTTCCATTTCTACAATTAGAATAGATCTCTCCTTTTATGTAATTTCCTTCCTTGAGTCAGCTCATAGAGTGGTATTTGTATGCCTTGGTCTATTCCATTACTTGAAGGTGGCATGAGTAGAACTTAACCTAATATTCATATAGAATTGTCACCTCTTAAGTTTGTATGAACCCCAGGTTGATAGTTAAATATGGTAACCTTGAAAGTTAGAACACTCTTGTTGCAATACTAAGAATCATCATGTTTTGGTGCCATTGCTGTGGAGGTGTCAAATTCGATTTTTTTTCTACTTATAATTTTCCTTTCTTTTAAATATTTCTATTGTATTGCACCAACATTGTTTGATTTGGAAAAAATAAAAAATAAAATGGAAAAAAACAAAAAAAACACAAAATATTTCATGCCTCATAAGAGTAGGGATAATCAAGGGAAATTTCTACCAAGAACCCCCACCCTTTCAAGAAGACAACCATCACTCTTCTTTGGTGACTATGAACTTCCCACTTTGACCACAAGGGAGTTAGGGAATCCTTTACGTGAGCAACCTTGAATATTTGAAGAAACCATAGGGGAGGAAGAACCCATATCACCTATCCGAGACATGGATGAGAATGGGAATACTAATATGTTCCCTATCCGAGAAACTAATGTGGAGGCAAATCTGAAGAATATAAGCCCCATTATTCTTTGAAAATTCCATTTCCTAGCCTTTGAGAAACCTCGCACATTTGAGTTTGTTGTATTTTGTAGGACCTATGCTCATATTTCTAATGAACGAAAGCTGAATTTTTTTCCCTCCAGCCTTATGGATGAAACCTTACATTGGTTTATGAGACTACCTAGAGGCATCATCACTACCTGGGAAAAAATGCAACAAGCCTTTAATGATAAGTACAGGGTTTATTGTAGGTCTAAGGAGACAAAAGCGGTGATATTTAGGATGAACCTAGGGTTAGATGAGTCCTTATAAGATTATGAGGAAAGGTTCCAACTTAACTATAGAAGGGATAACTACACCCTTTACCCTGAATCACTGAAGCTTGTACTCCTATGAGGGATTAGGGAGGATGTATTGGAGACCCTCAATATGTTTTCTATTGGAGATATTTACTAACTGACCTATGATGACATTAATATAGTGTTCAAGAATCTTTCTAGGGTTGTAAGGAAGAGAGGTAGGTTCAATCAAGGCTTGTTCAAATATTCTCTCTCCACCTCAACCATAAAAAATGAGATAGGGAGCTTGATAGACGAATTCAAGAGTGAGATGTTTCAATTTTTTTCCTTACAGATGGATACTGTGAAGATTAAGAGAAAGAAAGAGGAAGAATAAACGACACTAGATATATTTATTCCCCATGTGCACCGAGAGGCACACCATAAGTGAATGTCCACTAAAAACCGTAGAGGTATGATTTATTTGTGAGGAGAACCATGTAATAGAGAAATGTCCCTCACTTCTAGGATGGAAGGTTGTATACCAAGGATAGAGGATGGCTTGCCGAATATTTTCCTCATCAAGAAAAGGAGGCTATAAGACCCTTGTCCATACCAACAATGCATGTAGGGTGCACAATATTCTTCTAACAATTCAAATCAAAATTCACCCTTTCAACCTTGTTATCATCCAACTCACTCATTATGGTCCATTCTCCCTCCTTAGTCCTATACTCCTCAGTACCCTCCTCAACATGTCAATCTACTTTTCCAGCCATATCAACCTCGGCCTCTTCGATGAGGCAAACCTTCATAAGGATGGAGGCCTAAAGTAGCCCAACCTCCTTCCTTAATGCCTCCTCCTCCTCCTCAACCCTAACCACCCCATAATAACCCACTAAAGCGACCTCAGATGCCTTCTTAACCCAATTTAAATGCAAACAATAAGTAGATATAACATTTCTATAGTGGGGAAACATTTTATCATGCTAATGCTATGTAAATCGAAGATATAAAACATAAGTCTTGGAATGTAAATCCAAATGCTCACCCACCTTATCCACCTAAATATCTTGAAGAAGAGAAGGAAGAAAGTACCCCTCAAGCCACTATACCTCCCTATCCTAAAATTTTGGTCCAACCTAGACAACAGACCATAAAAGAGCCTAAATTTCTAGGATAATTGAATAATTTGTGTGTTAAGATACCCCTTCTATAGGCCATCAAATATTTCCCCATTTACAACAACCTCATTAGGTAACAATGCTTCAAAATACTATGAGAAGAAAAATATATTCCCCCACTATCAATGTTGCTAGGTAGTTGTCTGATCTAATGTTGGGGAGAGTAATCTCCCCAAAGTACTTAGACCTTGATAGCCGAGTAGTGGATGTGCACATTAATAGTATTGTAGTCCCCAACACCTTGATTTATCTTGGGTTTGTAATAAATGTCATCAATAAAGAAACTATAGTAAATCTCAACCTCCGAGGAGCCTTGAGGAAGACTACTATAGTGTGCAACTTGTAGATAGATCTATAATATGCCTCGAGGAAGTTATTGAGTATGTGATGGTATCCATCATCTCCTGGGAATATCCCACATACTTCCTTGTCCTCCAACCCAAAACCAATTTTGATGAGTACCCTCTCATTCTAGGGAGGCCTTGGTTAGCCATTGCTGATTCTTACATTAGTTGTAGGGTTAGGAACATGACCATTAAGAATGAGAATATCTCAAAAAAATTGTACTATATCCCCCTAATGAACCCTATGTTGAGCATGATTTACCCTTCTCGGTAGAGTAAGAGGCAAAATAAGACCTCTATCATTCATCGCTCCACCCATTTTTTACATTAGACACTGATATAGGAAGTAGGTAGCTAGATGAGGGTGACCTTACTGATTAGTTGTTGCAGAATCAACCTCCTATTGCCCTGCCAATTAATGAGATAGTGGAAGAATCCTTAGAGAAACCCGAGGACAATTAGTGGGTTGAAATATACTCTACTAACTCTGACTTGGATCGTGCCAATATCGTGGAAATCAACCCATCCAAAATTCTAAAAATCAACCCTTCCCTCTCAGGTGATAAAGAAGAGAAACTATGCACTGTGCTAAGGAAACATCACGATGCCTTTGCTTGGTACTATAAGGAAATGAAAGAGGTGAATACCTAAATTTTTACTCATCATATCTACATAAAGGAGGGATGAAAGGATGTTCACCAACTCCACATGATGATGAATCCTACTCTTAAGGATATTGTAAAATAAAAAATGCAAAAATTGTTCGATGCAGGGTTAATTTACCCCATTTCAGATAGTGAATGGTTGTCCCATATTTTCATAGTACGTGTTAGAATTCTGTAATTTGCTAGAGATTGTGAGAACTAATCACATAGGCCAGCATCAAACCAACTTTGGAAACTGGGATCTAGCCATGACAGTTTCAGAGAGGGCTCTCTCTTTAAGATTTAACTTAGTTTGGATTTTGAAAAATTGATTGTATTCAATTGATTAATGTCTATTGGGAAATGGAGTCAAAATATATTTGGATAATTGTATCAACTTTTCATAGATTAAACATAGGGAAATCTAGGAATATTTACTGGATCTTTTGAATTTATAAATAGAGTATGACAGAAATATGAAAATATTCAACAAAACTAAAGCGAAATTAAGAATTATTTAGTTTTTCCTTTAGTGGAAAACATTATGATTGTCAATGCATCCAAAATAAGGTACTCAACAATAAATCCTATTCATCACGCTTTCTTCTTTACAATTAGAATTCAAATGATTACAATGAAAGATGACAATGAAAAATAATATAAATGAAAAACATCACCAGTATTTAAGCCACAAGAATCTTGTGAATGGTGTGATTATTATTGATGCTCCAGTGCTTTGAAAAATCTTACAGTACTCCAAAAGATAAAAAATAATCCCGATCTCAATCAATAGAGCTTTGATACTTCCAAAACTAGAGTATTTATACGAAAGTTTACAATAATACAATAATCAATGCCTGAATGACAAGGGAAACTATATTTTCTGAAAACAAATGGAAAGGAAAGAAAAACAATCTAAAAGGAGTGCATCTACATTTATGGCCTTGTTCTGCTGGAAAAATATTGCTGAGTCACCACCTTTTTAGTACTATGTTGGCAAAATGAGTGTTCTACTGGAAAAGTATGTTGTATGAATGCCCTTTGTTTGTATTGATACATGGTGTCTATTTTCTACTCAAGTCCTTTCTGCCCTGTTTAACCCTTTTTAAACAAAACTGTGTAAAAAACCCATATACCCGGATTCGAAATTATATAGACTTTAGTTATGATTTTCATCGCATCCATAGAAATATCGAACATCGCATGTTTTACAATTTATGATATGAGAAATGGAATTGGCGATGTGATGAAAAGTGTGGAGGTGACATGGCAGGGAAGGTGGGACCTGACCCGCATCACAATCATAATTCAAAATTTTTTGTTATGGGCGATGGAGGCAAGTGCTAAGCCTTGCGAAGTGCAATGTGTGGTGAGAATGGAGTTGACATGGAAAAGAGAAGTGGGCCTGCCCGCAACCCACAGATCGCAAACTTTATCAATTCCTTAGCGCTAACCCTTTAAACTTGTGAAGTGTGATATGCGATCGGGTCCCACCTGTATTGCAAATCGCAAAGTTTAGAGTTTATCGCATACCGCGGATTTTTGGTTTTATTGCATACCCCAACATTTAAAGTTCATAGCACATCGGTGATCATAGGATTTAATGACGTGTGGAAATGTGGTAAGTTATTTTATTTGTGATGTGATGCGGGGAAAAGGGTGACGTGGTTGGAAGGCTCCCACTATATCGCGCCGGCAGAGTTGAAATATGGAAAACCTAGTTGCGAAAAAATAAAGAGTGTGAATGCGAAAAGGTAAGGAGGGGGGTAAGGTTTATGATGTAATCTTATATGCCACGACTGTTTGATGGGGGGGGGGTGCAGAGAATTATGGAGGGGCCAACCACATTGTAAATTTCAATCAGGACCGGATAGGTTTTGGGAATATGGTTAAACTTTAAATTTTGCGAAATGCGATAAGAGAAAAGTTAAGATATGTGTGATAATGAAATAAAAAGGGAATGACTTAGGGAAAATGAAAATGAAAAGGGATAAATGGTATGGTTTAATTATTTAGGGGAAATGGAATGAAATAAAATTATGGTGGGGATATATTGCTATGGTTTAAAACTTTAGGATATGAATTTATAATCATGATTTAAACCATACAAATAACTTTTTCCATAGGTGCATTTAGACTAGCGGCCAATCAAATATTTTAAAATAGAATGAAGCTTTATTTTTCTTTCTTGCTTCCCTAACATTTTATTTTTCCTTCTTTATTTAGAACTTATAACACCTATCATTTTATTTTTCCTTCTTTATTTAGAGCATCTAACACCTAACATTTTATTTTTCCTTCTTTATTTAGAGCATCTAACCCCTAAAATTTTATTGACATGGATGCCTAAACGAATAATAATTTTCCTAAATTTTTTTATTTTTTCATTCTTTTGCATCCATATCCTACCATAAAATTTTAACAATTTTCTCTTTCATCTGAGTGCGTTTATACTAGCAACTCAACATTTTTCTTTTTAACAACTAATCTACTTCTATGACTTATTCCTTCCTTGGTTCACACTAAATTATTGAACCAATTTTTATTTTCTACCTAACTATTGATCTGTCAAGATTAAATAGTTTGACAAATCATTTTTCACTACCTAAAACAAGCAATTTAAACCTAATTCAATCATGCTTAAACTGTATGATTGAATTCTATTGAAATTTTGTGGCATTTTAAACAAGGTGCATGCAATTTATTTTAAAAAATAAGCTATATTAAGAGTAGGGGAATTTGGATGTGCAACACTTTCAGAATTTATTGTTTTTCTTCTTTTTGACGGGGTTTACATTCTATATTTTTTATTTTTAACATATATCCTCTTTTGATATTTTATGTTATTTTCTTATTCTTCTGTTTTTTTTTTAATTATTTGCAGATTGGAAGTCATTTTACAAAATAAATTTGACAGATAGCATAAACTCAATCACCTTGAGATCCTATGAAATATAGGACCCTAACAATGGCTGCAGATGGGGATGACACTTCCATGCATTGAAGTGTCAAGAACATGTGATCAGTAGCCTTATCCATTTGCACATCTGAGCAATATGTAATCTAATTCCTTTTCTTCTTCAAATATTATGATGGTCTGTTGACCATGGCTTAGGGCCTTCTCTACGGGCTTCAACCTTAATAAAAAAACATCCAATCTAATCTATGTTGAATATGATATTTACAATAATGTAAAAGAATTTTTAGACTAGGAGAAATAATGCTTCAACATTTTTCCATTTACTGGACCAACATGTAACTCTGTTCCATCCATATATGTGAGAAAAAATGCACGGTCACCTCTAAGATAATTTATAATATATAGTTGCATCCATAGATTATCAAACTTTTAATGCTTCATTTTTTCTTCTCTTCTTGCATCCCATTTTAAAACTTTGTCACCAATAGCAAAATTAGCTGCCTTGGTCCTTCCAAATAATTTCTTGTTATTTTCCTGGATGAGATGTGTTTTGCTATACACCTCTTCTCTTGTTTGGTACAATTGAATGATTTGATGGATATTTCTGAGTGCATCATTTGGTTCTAATTGTAAATCTTTCATTATATTCATCACTGGAAGTGATAGAGAAGATGGAAAAACAACATCCATCCCTTAGAAAAGTTGGTATGGTGGCATATCAATGGACTTCTTGGTAGTAATCCTATCAGCCCAAAGTGCACTGATTAACTTATTATGCCAGGACTTTTTGTTATGTTCCAATAAATTCTTGATGATGTTTACCAGACTCTTATTGGATGATTCAACCAGTCTATTACCTTATGGGTAGTAGGTTGTTGAATGTCCTAAAGAAATATGATATTTATCACATAATTCAATCATATTTTTGGACTTAAAGGCTGTTGCATTGTCAGTGATGATTTTCCTTGGGAAAAAAAATCTTGACAAGATATTGGTCTCAAGGAACTTGATAATAACAACATTAGTGGCATTTCTGGAAAGGATGGCTTCTATCCACTTAGTGAAGTAATCTATAGCTGTTAAAATCCACTTGCCTTAGGTAGTGGAAGGAGGATGGATTTCAGCTATGAAATCCAAACCCCATTGCTGGAATGAGATTTCAACAGAAATGGGTTTTAGTGGAAAGGGTAGAAGTTTATTTTTAACTTCAAAAATTTGACACTTGTGGTAGGTTGTGACTTTCTTATGGATATTAGAAAAAAGGGTGGGCTAGTAAAAACCAGCCCTGAGAATTTTATTAGTGGTAGTCCTCCAATATAGGTGGACACCACAGTCTCCTTCATGAAAATCATGCATAATATTGTCTACATAATTCTTCACCAAACATTTGAGTAATAGGCCACTAGAATCTTTCCAATAAAGGAAATTATCAATGATGCAAAATTTTACTGCCTTTAATTTCAAAAATCTAGCTTTAGTTTTTGTAAGACTGGGAGGATAATTTAAATTGAACAATACATAAAGCAGGTCTGCATACTAGGGAGAATTTAAAAATTCTTCATTGATTTGTGGAGTTGCTTGCTCCTCTTGATCATAAAAAGTTTCCACCAATTTTATGTCCAGAGCTTGATAATTGGACTCAGCCATAAGCTAGGCAAGTCCTTTTCCTTTAATTAGTTTGGTAGGTTTTATTTCAATATCATACTCCAAAATAACTGCAATCCATTTTCCTCCTTTTCCATCTGGTCCATTCTGCGTTAAGATATCCTTTACCACAGAGTTAGGTACATAAGAAATTATGTGTGAATGCAAAGTATAAACTCTAAAGTCTTTAGATCCTTTGGCTAGTGCAAAGGCCTTTTTTTCCATGATGTTGTACTTGAGAGAAGCATATATTAAATATTTTCTGAAGAAAGCTATTAGCTACTCAAATCCTTCACTATTTTTCTGTAGTAAAATAGCTACAACAGTATGTTCAGAAGCAAAAGAAAAAATTATATAATCTTCAGAAAAATCTAGACTAATTAATACTGGTGCTTTCGTTAATGCATGTTTTACCATGTCAAATTATTTCCTAGCTTCTATGCTCCATTTGTTTTTAGAATCTTTCTTGAGCATATTGGTTATGTTTCTAAGAGGTTCAACAAGATTAGGAATAAATCTTCTCAAAAAATTTATTTTACCTATGAAGGATTGAAGTCCCTTAATGTTTCTTGGGGGACTAATCTTTAGGATTGCTTCAATTCTCTTAGGGTCAATTCTAACTCCATATTTTGATATGATGTGTCCTAACAATTTTCCTTCTTCCAGGCCAAATAGTGTTTTCTTAGAATTTAAAGATATGCCAAATCTTCTGCATTTCTCAAAGACTCGTTTCAATTGTCTCAAGTGTTCTTTGTCAGATTTTGAATACACAGCTATATCATCCATATAGATTACAATAAAGAAGCCAATCTCTTCTGAAAATTCAATGTCCATTGCTCTTTGGAACGTGGCCCCTGCATTCGTCAGTCCAAAAGGCATTTTCACATACATGAAAGTGCCCCATGGAGTGGTAAAAGCTTTTTTATCTTGATCTTCTAGATCCACCAAGAATTGGTTATAGCGAGATAAACCATCTAGTAATGATATCCTACTTGATCCTATCACCTTTTGTAAGATATGGTCCATTTTGGGTAAGGGATAGTTATCTTTCAGAGAAACCTTATTTAGATTTCTGAAATCAATGCACAACCTGATTTTTCTAGTTTTCTTTCTTGTTGGTACTATATCTAACACCCATTTGGAATATCTGAGGGGGGAAATTATTTTAGCATCATACATTCGTTTAAATTATTTCTCAACTAAAGGTAATAAAACTAGATTTATCCTCCTAAGTTTTTGTTTAAAAGTTTTTCGTTCTTCTTTAATTAGAATTTTGTGATGTATGATGTTGGAATCATGAAATTTTAGGTCCTCATAATTCTAAGCAAAAACATCAATGTATTCTTTGAATAGGGCTATATATCTCTATTTGGTAACAGTAGGCAATTTTCTTTACAGTTTGATCATCTTTGGGTTTTGTTTAGTGCCTATGTTGCATTCCTCAACTTCTTCTCCCGTGGGTTCAATTTTAGGCTTCTTTGCTACATCATTGAAGTCAAAAAGGTCTTCTAACGGAGCTAAACCCCGGGGCAAAAAATTATCTTTTAGTTGAAGCATTTCAATATCTTTTTTTTCAGGATCTATTTCATGATTTTTAATTTAGGCACACTTTCATCTAAAGGATTATTGACATATAATCTACCACATTTTCTTACCAAAGGATTATATATAACTATTTGATTTTCTACATGATATTTTGGTTTTATTTGATTTTGTTCTTGATTATCTAAATCTAATTCTGTTTCCTCAAACTCATCTTTTGATAGTAAGAAATTTTCAATTTGTTTGTCATTTCCGAAAACCGGCTAGTATTGCATGTTATCTAGTATTGGAGGGTGATGTTTTATTTTAATTGTGTGTGGTTTGTTTGAGTGAGGAATTTTACAAGTACTTGTAGAAACAACAAGACTATCATCTATGACATTTTGATTTCTTGGAATTACTACTAGGTCATATTCCACAAAAGTATCTAAGAAATTATGCACTGCATTTCTGCAGGCTCTTAATCTAGGGTGTTTAGCAACATATTCTCCTTTTATTTGTTTGATGATTAATTCTGAATCTCCCTGCACAACATTTCTTTTGGCACCTAATTTCTTAAGTAATTGTAGACCTAACATTAGAGCTTCATATTCTGCAATATTGTTGGTTCATTTAAAATTAGGTTTATAGGAATTCCCTTCACAATGATTATTAGATGGATTAGGTAACTAGATTCCTGCTTCGGAGCCTTCTTTACTACAGGCTCCATCAAAGCTCATATTCCAGACCATTTCTGGAGGAGGATCTAATTTTTCAAGTTGAGCTAGATTTTCAGGTGTATCAACATTATTTCCAAACTATTCTTCAATTTCAGTATCATTGAATAATATGAATGGATCCAAATCATTATGAACATAATATAGAGGGTAATTATGAGGTTTTTCTTAAGTGCTTACCATATACTTCATGAGATTTTCTCTACACAACCTTCTCTGATTACCAAAAACTGGTATTGTAGCATAAGTCATATCTAGTTGAAGGGTTTCTTATATCTTTTCTCCCCAAGAACGTGATAGAAGCATGCAATATTTAGGAGGAATGTCTTCTATGAAAATGTCCATAACTAGGCTTTTGGTTGGGATTTGAAACAAAGTTATACACAGGTCCTTGATGAGACCTAAACACTTTACTTTACTTGAATCAAATGAGTATAGATATTTTTGAGGCCTAGTGATGTCAAGACCTAACTTTTCCATTACAGTTTCGGGCATTAAGTTGTGTGAATCACCTGAATCCAACATAGAATTATGTAGGATTTTATCATGTATGTTTAAGCTTACATAGAAAGGGGGGACTGCTCCTTCTTGTAACTTACCATCTACTTCTGGACCAAACAAAAATTCAGGTTGATCATCATTAAGGTTGAGAGTGTCAGTAGTTTCCCCTTTTTTTAGTACTTCCATTACCTGAGTTCTGTATGTTTGTTTTTTTACTAGCTCTATCAAATGGATGGGAATTTTGACTTTGGCTAGTTTTTTTTCAAGATTAAATGATGATTGAATCTTTAGAATATTAGGAATGTCAGGTACATCGAAAATTTCTTTAGATTTAAGTAGGTTTTGCTGACTGGTGGTTGGAACATCAGTTTGAGTTGGTTTAGAGACAAAATCAACTGTCTTTTTAGTAGAAAACTCTAAAGGTTTCTTACCAGTAGTTTCACCAGATTTATTAGAAGACTTTTCTACTGTTTTTTTTTAGTCTAAATGAGAGGTAATTTTGGCAGGATGATCAGTTTTCTTCTAGAAATATTGTCAAAATTGTTTCTTCTCCTAATATTATATTATTTGTGAACCTCCATAATAGCGTTTTCAAATCCATGATTATATACTTCAGATTATTCTGACCCAAGCTCTGTTTGGGCCAATGAAAATAACTGATGTTCTTCTTCTACGAGAAAAATAGTGTCATTATCATGTAAACTGATTTTTTTTTTTTGGTTGTCCTCTTCCTCTTGAGGGATCTCTCCATTTTCATCAACATAATTATCCTGAAAAGGGGGTCTAATTTGTTAGTCATGTCCCCTTTGTTTAATCTTTGGTTGATTTCTCCTATTGTTTTGATTGCGATTTTGGGGAGGGTTTTGATTTTCGTAGGGATGTTTCTATCAATCACCATCAATTCCATTTCCCTCACTAAAGAATCTATCTTGGCATCAGTGCTAGAGGTTTATGCTTCTTATTTTATGGTAACTCTTCTCGGCCCTCATTCTAGCTCTTTTGGCCAATAAATTGACCTCTATACTGACTGATATACTCTTCATTTCCTCTAATGTGTCAGGATTACTCTCTTTTAACTGATAGCCTATGTTTGGTTCAAAACCATCTGGAAACTTAATCAACACTACTCCTTTGGGTGGTTTTATGTGAGCAGGAATAGCATGATAAATAGAGCTAAATCTAGCACAATAATCCAACACACTTTCTCCTATTTCTATTTTGATATTTTCATATTATCATAAAATTTGGAGGGGGTTATTTTCAATTTTCCATCTATCTAGAAACTGATGTTGTAGGATTGCTAGAGAATTAATGGTAGCAGCTCGTAAATCTCTAAACCATTTCCTAACTTCACCTCCAAGGGTTGAAAAAATAACCTCATCATAACATCATCAACATCGATCTCATGGAAATCAAAGAAATCATTCATTTTGTCTACATGCTGCTGAGCACTAATGGGTTGGGTGCTATAGAACTGGGGTTTTTGGATTGATAATCTTGGGGCATAGCCCCTAGATTTTGAGGAAGAACAAGGGAGCATAACGTGAAGCCATGATTGGAGGTGTAGGGTTAAGAATAATAAGTGGTGGATTAATAGGTGGTGGAGGATGTGGAAAAGGATGAAATATATGTGAAGGAGAGGATGGATGAGGTGACTGAGATTAAGGTCTTTGAGTTTTTATAAGAGGATAAGTAGTAGAACTTTCAAAAGAGGCTGGACTCATAGATCTTTGGTGAATTTTTTGGGATGCAATGGATGAAGCACCAATATTTAATGTAGACAATTCTACTGATTGTTGGAGATAAGCATCTGTAACTGCTAAAGTGAAGTTTGATACCAAACCTTTGAGGATCTGAAAATCGCGGACAATTTCTTGATCAGATTTTGTTAAAGAAGGCAAATCTTTAAGTGAATTTGGATACAAAATAGATTGGTCAATGACTAATGTATCTACCCAATTTTAGGATTTTCTTCTAAACATGCTTTTCTCAAACTTTAAGTCAAAGTTGATATCTTGTAATTTTTCAAGCTTATTAGGAATGGATTGTGCTCTACGAAGATGATTATTACTTCCTTGGCTTTCATATGAACTGTTCTGTTTGACTACTTTCTGTGAAGTGTCCTTAGATATTTTTCCAATCCTTTGAGGATCATCCACTATTTCAAGAGGTTTGGGATCATGATGAGATATTTTATAAGGTCTCTTAGAAGCCAACTTTGAAAATTTAAACAAACACTATAAAATGTAACTCACACCAACCTTTTGAACTTGGAATTACACACTGTATTTACAAAAAATAAAAAAACTACCAATCTCTACGAAATATTTTATACAGTGATTATTTAACCAGTGATGAATTCGAAAGAAATTATGATTGATTTCAATTCTTCCCCAGTATGGTCACCACTACGTTAGCGTTCTGTAATTTACTAGAGATTGTGAGAACTAATCACATAAGCCAACATCAAACCAACTTTGGACACTGGGATCTAGCGATGCCAGTTTCAGAGAGGGCTCTCTCTTTAAGATTTAAATTTGTTTGGATAATTTTTTAGGCTAGTTATGATTGTACTTGGGTTTTGAGTTTTGGTTTTGGATTTTGGAAAATTGATTTTATTCAATTGATTAATGTATATTGGGAAATGGAGTCAAAATATAACTAAATAGTTGCATCAAATTTTCACAGAGTAAACACAGGGAAAGCTAGGAATATTTACTAGATATTTTGAATTTATAAATGGATTATGACAGAAATATGAAAATATTCAGCAGAACTAAAGATAAATTAAGAATTCTTTAGTTTCGCCTTCAGTGGAAAACATTATGACTGTAAACGCAACCACAATAAGGTACTCAACATTAAATCCTATTCATCACGCTTTCTGCTTTACAATTAGAATTCATATGATTACAATGAAATATGATAATCAAACATAATACAGAAGAAAAACAACACCAGTATTTAAGCCACAAGGATATTGTGAAAGTTTTGATTATTATTGATGCTCCAGTGCTTTAAAAATGTTTACAGTACTCCAAAAGACAAAAAATAATATTGATTTCAATCAATCGACCTTTGATACTTCCAAAACTAGAGTATTTATACAAAATTTTACAATAATACAATAATCAATGCCTGAATGACAAGGCAAGCTACATTTTCTGAAAATGAACAGAAAGGAAAGAAAAACGATCTAAAAGGAGTGCATCTGTGTTTCTGGACTGGTTTTGCTGGAAAACTATTGCTGAGTCACCACATTTTTAGTACTGTGCTGGAAAACTGAGTGTTGTGATGGAAAAATCTATTTTATGAACGTCCTTTTCCTGTTTTGACCCATGGTGTCTATTTGCGACTCAAGTCCTTTCTGTCATGTTTAACCCTTTTCTTAAAAAAATAACGTAAAAAACCCATATACCCTGACTCGAAATTCTGTACACTTTAGTTGTGAATTTTGTCGCATCCACAGAAATATCACAAATCACATATTTTACAATTTATGATATGAGAAATGGAATTGGAAATGCGATGCGATGTGTGGAGGTGATGTGGCAAGGAAGGTGGGACCCGACCGGCATCGCAATTTCAAGTCGAAATTTTTTGTTATGGGCGGCGGAGGAAAGATCTAAACCTCACAAAATGCGATGTACAGTGAGAATGGAGGTGATGTGGAAAAGAGAGGTGGGCCCGCCTGTAGCCCCTAGATCGCAGAATTTACCATATTCCTTAGCGGTAACCCTTTAAACTTGCGAAGTGAGATTTTCGATTAGGTCCTACCCATACCGCACATCATAGGGTTTAGAGTTTATCGCATACTGCAAATTGTGGGGTTTATTGCATAGCACAGATTTTCGGGTTTATCGCATACTGCAACATTTAAATTTTATCGCACATTGGCGATTGCAGAATTTAACGGCGGGCGGAAATGCGATAAGTTATTTTATTTATGATGTGATGTAGGGAAAAGGGTGACGCGGTTGGAAGGGTCCCACTATATCGCGTCGGCAGAGTTGAAAGATGGAAAACTGGGCTGCGAAACAATAAAGAGTGTGAGTACGAAAAGTTAAGGAGGAGGGTAAGATTTATGGTGTAATGTTATATGCCACAGTTGTTTGATGGAGGGGCAGAGCATTATGGTGGGGCCAACCACATCGCAACTTGCAATCAGGACCAGATAGGTTTTGGGAATATGGTTAAAATTTAAATTTTGTGAAATGCGATGAGAGAAAAGTTAAGATATGTGCAATAATGAAATAAAAAGGGAATGACTTAGGTAAAATTAAAATGAAAAGGGATAAATGGTATGGTTTAATGATTTAGGGGAAATGAAATGAAATGAAAGTATGGCTGGGATATATTTCTCTGGTATAAAACTTTACGATATGAATTTATAATCAGGATTTAAACCATACAAATAACTTTTTCCATAGGCACATTTAGACTAGAAGCCAATCAAATCTTTTAAAATAGAATGAAGCTTTCTTTTTCTTTCTTGCTTCCCTAAAACTTTATTTTTCCTTCTTTATTTACAACATCTAACACCTAACATTTTATTTTTCCTTCTCCTAACATTTTATTGACATGGATGTCTACAAAAACAATAATTTTCCTAACATTTTTTTATTTTTCATTCTTTTGCATCCATATCCTACCTTAACATTTTAACAATTTTCTCTTTCATATGAGTGTGTTTAGACTAGAAACTCAACATTTCTCTTTTTAACAACTAATCTACTTCTATGACTTATTCCTTCCTTGGTTCAGATTAAAATATTGAACCAATTTTTATTTTCTACCTTACTATTCATCTGTAAAGATTAAATAGTTTAACAAATTATTTTTCACTACCTAAAAACAAGTAATTCAGACCTAATTCAATCATGCTTAAACTGTATGATTAAATTCTGTTGAACTTTTGTGGCATTTTAAACAAGCTCCACACAATTTAATTTCATAAATAAGCTAGACTAAGAGTAGTGGCATTTGGTTGCGAAACATTTTCAGAATTTATTGCTCTTCTTCTTTTTGATGGGGTTCACATTCTTTATTTTTTATGTTTAACATATACCCTCTTTCGATTTTTTATGTTATCTTTTTTTCTTTTTTGAAAATTATTTGCAGATTGGAAATCATTTTACAAAATCAATTTGACAGATAGAATAAAGTCAATCACCTTGAGATCCTATGAAATATAGGACGCTAACAGTACCCAAGAAAATATCAAGTGGAGTATTTTTGTTGACTATAGGGAACTCAACAAAGCTAAACATAATGGTCGTTTCCATTTTCCTTTCGTTGGTCAAGTCCTCGATGGACTTGCATGGAATAAATTGATTTCACCCCTAGATGGATTTAGTGGATACAGTCAAATCCATATTAGCCCTAAGGATCAGGGCAAGACCACATTTACATGCCCATGGTTTATTTTTTCCTACAAAGTCCTCCCTTTTTGTTTTTTCAATGCTCCTACTACCTTCTAGAGGGCAGTCTTGAGTATTTTTGTCGTTCTTGGACATGACACTATTAAAATCTACATGGATGATTTCAACCCTTATGGAAATGATTTCTAGGAAAATATTTCCAATCTATGTAAGGTCTTAAATAAATTCATGGAAATGGATGTTTCTCTAAGTCCCAAAAAGTGTGAATTCTTGATGAATGCAGGGATTTTCCTAGGTCACTTTCTCTCTAAGGAAGGGATACAAGTTGACCCCAAGAAGGTTTCCATTGTCAAAAGGTTCCTTATCCCTCGAAAGAAAATGGATGTCAGAAGTTTTCTTGGGCTAGTTGTGTATTATGGAAGATTCATTAAGGAATTTAGGACATTGGATTCACCTTTGTTTGGATTGTTTTCCAAAGATTCGGAATTTTTTTGGAAAGATAGATGTCAAGAGTAATTTGAAGAAATGAAAGAGAAGTTGACCACTACACCAATTCTTAGAGGCCCCAATTGATATTTTCCTTTCCACATCCACATAGATTCATAAAAAAAATCGATAAGAGTGGCTTTAGGACAAGTGGAAGAAAAATTTCTGTATGCCATATATTTTATCAATAAGAACCTCTCTAAAGTTGAACTTAATTATACAATTACTGAAAAATAACTCTTGGCTATGGTGTACTCTTTGAATAAGTTTAGGTATTATATAAATAGGTACGAAGTCTTTGTTCATACTGATCATGAAACCATTAAATATTTAGTGAATAAAACATATTTCAATGAAAGAATCATTAGATAGTTGTTATTTTTGCAACAATTTGATCTAACCATTGTTGACAAGCTAGGGAAAGAACATGTAGTTCCATATTTTTTGTCTAGGCTAACATTTCTTGTATGAAATGAGTAGATGGTAGATGATAAACATCCAGATGAATACCTTTGGTCTATCTCAATGATGTATCCTTGTTTTATTGATATATAAAATTACTTGGTTCTTGGGATGTTCCCTCCTAATCTATCCTCCAGGGAGAATAATTATTTTTAGAAAAAGTGCTCCTTTCACCTAGATTGGGGGAAATATCTTGAAATTGGGGCCAAATCACATTTTGAGAAGATGTGTGAGGGAATAAGAGCTTTTTTACATCCTCTCATCATGCCATGTTCGACCCAATGGATGCCATTTTTCTCCTAAGAGGATAACCTTCAAATTTATACAAGCTAACAACTTGGTGTACTCTACACCAAGAATCAAGATGCCAAAAGGTACACTGTTAGATGTGATGAGTGCTAAAGGATGGGAAAGACTACATCAAAGGATGAGATTCCCCTAAAACATCAAGTAACTCTGGAGCCATTTGAGAAATGGGGCATGGATTTCGTTGGTCCAATTGATTCCCCATATAGAAAAAAGAGCTATATTATTGTGTGCATTGATTAATTGAAAAAGTGGACTGAAGAAAAAATAGTAAAGGAATAAACCAAGAAGAAAGTGGAATAATTTTTAAGAGAGAAAATCTAATACAATTTTTGATTTATAAGGGATTTTGTCACTTATCATGGAGCTCATTTTACCTCAAATATGATTGAAGAAATAATGGAGAAAAATCATATAAACACAAGAAATTCACTTCCTATCACCCTCAAGTAAATGTGCAGGTGGAAGTTGTTATCAGTCTCCCCAAATTTCTAGGCTGAAATTAGGAGTGAAGAAAGGTAACCACAGACCAACTTTTAGCTAGGCAGGTAGCCCTACCTAACCAGAGAGGTCTCTCTCTGTGTCACTTTTTAATTATTCAATTTTAGGGCTGAGTACCAAATTTTAAGGTAGATATAGATTAATTTGTTTTAGGATTTTTTTAATGTTTTGTTTGCTCGATAAAACTTATAATCAATGAAAGATAAAATTTATTTCAAAGACTGTATTGCAGAAAAATGAGAAAGGAAAGATATGCAATCTATTTAAGAACATTTAATTTGTGATTGGTATATAGTGGTAGAAAAGAGAGAAGTTTAAATGGGCATTTTTACATGAATTCATTCATTGGAAAAAAGACACATTGTAAAAATCTTAATAAACAAAGCATTCGACCAATTTCTGCTTATAAAATGAATAATATTTTATAGAGAATATGGAATGGAAATGAATTAACATAGAAAGGAACTTTTCTTAGTAAAATACCACATGAATCTCACACAGTTTTTGCAAACTCCTTTGATTTTCATTAATACCATGTCCACAAATAATACACAGAGCTTTCATAACTTGATTATCCAACAGAAATACTTCTTACAATGAAGTATATATACAAAAATAAAATACAATTGTTACATTAAAGGCTATCGAACCGATAACCCTTTGTTAGCTAACTAACTCTAACTGCATCATGGAAAATAATTGAATTGGTTGTGCTTTCATTAACTGTAACTAAAAGTTGTGCTAAAGAAGATAATCACGAGCTACGCTGGCTATTTTTTGACTGCTGATATGTCAAAATTGACTTTTTCACTTTTATCAATTACTCCTGAAACTCACATAATTTCTCTCAATTCTCTTCATCATGGATAACTAATTTAATTACCTTGCGGTAAATTTCATCTGCCTCAGTGTATTTGGAAAAATTTTGTTTCACAAAAAAGACATGCTTGATTTCAAATTGAATATAAATATCATTGCTTATTGCGCCCAATTATGATTTTCATGTTAATGTGCCTTTAATATTTGAAAACTTGGCAGTGTCCCTGGAAATATCCTGAAGTCTCTTTCCATAATAATCTTTGGTCATCATTTTATAATTAAATACAAAAAGATAAGGCAACCCTTTTTGTGCTATAGATTCTATCCTATTGAAGAATCTATGAATTGTAACCTCCAGGCTGTGAAAATTTTCTTGCAGTTGAAGAATTAAATTCTTCTTTGTCAATACTCACTTCATTTCCAGGATGGTTTATGTTCTATCATGAATGCCTATTTCATCCAGCTCATACCTATTCTTTGAATTCAGAAATGTGATGATATTGTTAGTTGTTGCAGGCTTGTCTCCTAGTTGTTATTTGATTGTTGTAATGACCTCATTTTCCTTCTGGACCAATTATTTTTTCTCAAATATGATTTGTATGCTTCACCAAATTTCATTGACGGACTTTGTAATGTCTACCCATATAATTTTTTTCACCTGGCCTAATGTATTACCAATGTAGGACTCCTTCTGTTCTTTCTACAGTATTTCAATCAAATTTTTAGCCCTCTATGCTTTAGCTGCATGGGAGCTATCAACATTAGTATTCTGTAATTGCAGTAATTTTACTTGATCCTGCAAATTTTTGATATCTTCTTCTTGAATAGACATGTTTTGAACTTCTTTAATAAGCTTCTCATCTCCATCTGTAGTGCTTGCTATATAATTTTGAGCTATACAAATAACTGCTAGTGGCACTGCTTCTTAAGGTACTTTTGATGTCTTCACTGCTACTTCCTTTTCCTTAATCATCGTCTCCAACTCTGATTCCATTTGATTTAATTGAGCATTCTGATCCATTATTAACTTCATCATATATTTATTTTGACTTTCATTTTCTTCAATATCCTTTGCCAAAGGATCTTCTATAGCAGGGATTTTCAATTTGTTTCTCAATGCTGCTATATTAACATTTTTCTTCTTTATAATCTCTTCAATATCATTCACATTGGATGGATCATATCCAATCATCACCACTAGTTCTTGTATATTATTTATTATTTTGTCCTTTGAAAATGAAGACACCTTCTCCAATTTGAGTTGTGACTGCACATTTTCTAATGAAACCTACAATTTTGACAAACTTAAAGCAGTATTAGTGAGAGTTGATGAAATCATCTCTCCATTTTTCGTATGAAGCTCCATTTGGTTTATTTAATGAATTTATTTTGTGTCAAAATCATATGTAGCTTTCTTATAATCTGCCTCTGACTTTGGTTGTGAGATCTGTGCTTGAAGAAATGAAAAATACATTTTTCCCTTTTCCAAATCAAAGGCTGAAAGGAGCCTACTTTGTGAACTAGGAGTTTGTTTCCAAAACTGATTATAGGTACTTTTCTTCAACATTTATTTCTTAAACTTCATTTCTATGAAAGTATCAAAGACAATCCTCTCTTTTTATTTCTCTCTTGTAGTTGATGTGCTAATCTGGATGGCTTTTTGCTGACCTTGAGAAGATGATGTTTGTTGATCTTTAGGGGTTGTTGTTTGCTACTCTTTAGAAATAGTAGAAGTAGTAGGAGTAGAAGTAGTACATTTATCACATGTTTTAATAGAAGGAGGTGATTCTTAAGTGACGATAATTAATTCTTTCTCTGACTCCTTTCTGAGGTTGACCTTTGGATTTAGCTTTTTCTTCTTGATGTAGTGAATCTTGAGCTCTTTGCTTGATGAATCAATCATTGGAGATGAATGATCTTCTCTAACTCTCTTCCCTTCTCTTTCTTGTGAAATTGGAGTATGTAATGATGATGTAGATAATGTCTGCTCCTTAGCCTCCTGCAATGTTCCTTGTGTCTATTCAAGTTGGTTCATGTATTTTTCAAACTCTCGTCTAAGTGTATGAAAATATGTTGTAGATTTATTTTCCACCCTCAATTTGGAGATGACACCAATTGGATCATAAGGCCAAGTAAAGCTTGGGATAAATTGAATTTCCTTCAATAAATTATCTGCCTCTTCCCCTTTTTCTCTGCTATTATAGATAAAGGGACTTATCTGTGTTTTAATTTTAAATTGTGATTTCTTCTTAGAAAAGACAAAATGCACTTCATCTGAATCAATGATTTGTCTAATATATTCCAATGCAAAGATACTCATGGGGAGGAATTTGGGAGACTTATAAGGGGGAAGTTAACATCCATAAACTCTAAGTTGTGTATATTTTTGGTAAAGATACCAATCCCCTGTTCTAGCTTGATCTGACAACTGCAATACCTTCTTGATTTCTTCACTAATTCTTAGCTTTGGAGTGTTTTTCAAAAAATTGAATGTTGGTTGAAGAAATAATTCCACAAATTTTTTATAAGAATACTCTTTCTGTTCCTTCATGAATAATGAAATCCAGAAAATACTTGACTGCTAGTGGCCTTCTTCATCCAATTTCTGCAGAGAAAACTTAAATTTGTCTCCCTGAGAGTACAAGAATAAATAAACTAACATAGAGGCATAATTGGAAGCCTCTTCTATTGTGAATTTCACAAAATGATCATGGATAGCATATACAATAAACTAATTGAAATTGAAAATGATGGAGGGTTTGGAATGAGTGGAAAATATGGGCAGAAACCATATGATGGCTTCATATAACCATTGGTCTAAATAATAATCAACAAGTTAGGAAAAGACTGTGATGATTTGTATGGTTGTTTCAGGGGATATGGATGCTGGAAATGGAGGTTTTTTCTTTGGTAATGGGTCATTTTTAGTCATGAAAAGCTCAAGATTTTGAGCACTCTTTTCAAATTCTAACTTCTAATAAAATCTCTATCAAGGCTTCTCAAGAAAATGGTGTAGCATCTTCTGTGTTTTCGGCTTGCATCATTTGTTCAATTGTTTGGGCATCAATGGTCACTAAAACCTCTACTGTAGGAGCTATAATAGGTCTCTGATATGGCATATACCGAGCCTGACATCTCCTGGAAAACTATTCACAACTATGGGCATGAGGAAAGATGAAGTGAGGGAGGTTAGAGTCCCACAGTCCTATGTCATATGATTTATCTAAGTACTTATGTTTTAACTAGCAGTATAAGTCGAAAAGCTCAATATTACACAATGTTTCATGTATTTTATAATCTTTTTCTGCTAAGGGAATATGGTAAAAATCAAATGGAGGATGTAGTAGCATACTTATAGGTTTCTCAGGCCCTTTTTTTTTGGGAGGCATGGTTGACACTGTGAGAATGGTGGAAAGTAGAAATTTCGTGTATGGAAACACAAGTCGAGACTTATGATGATCTTTGCAACTAAAATAAAACAATAGTTTCTCTCTTCAAATACTAATAAATTCTGATCTATGGAACTCTATCAATAGCTGTAAATTCGATAACTTGTGCAAGGTAGATTGAGAAGGCTAGGTAAAGTTTTAAACAAGCATGCAATGGTGAATTTATTGGCAATTGATCTTATTTTCCATTTGAAAATGGGTGCAGGTACGTTGCGTAATGGTTAGCCTTTGAATTAATTGGCTAACGGTCAAGAGAACTCGAGAATTAAACCGATTGGATATGATATTCCATGTTGGCAAGACATGATTGGCAGGAGAAATGATGGTTTTGATATCAGTGGTAAGCAGGATTTCAGAGGGTTGTTGAACGGGGAAGAGTGATTTTATGGGGGTAGGGGGGTAAAGAGGTACCCCAGGCTTTGACATGTGTGATGAAATGACTACTTGTTCTGCAACTTTTTTCGGAACCCCCCCCCCTAGCCTCCATGACGTTAAGTCTCAGATGATGGTGGGGGGGGGGGGGTGGGGGGTCAAAGTCTGACACCGGCCGTTGGACTACAATGTGATGCGATAGATGATAGACGAAGTGGTAGAGTTTTAACATACGACGAGGGTGATTTATTGGTGGAGTAGGGGTATGACGGAAGCGATGTGAGATGAAAGGTAGGCGAATAAATGAGTGAAACGTGTCATGATTGTGATGGAGGATAATGGATAGTGGAGTATGATGGAAGAAAATATAACTCATAGGATTTAATACCTATGTTTTAAAAATTATTTTCGAAATATTTAAAGATGAATCTTTAATATAATGCAATTTTCAAAAATATACTTTTTCAGCAAAATATTTTCATTTCTTTTTGAAATATAGTGATGGAGGATAGAAATTCCATGACACGTAATTTATTTTTGGACTATAAACAATCTTACTCCTTCAAATTTGACCTATATGGATGAGATGGAAATTTATCTACCCTTTCAAATAATAGGAAACTGAAGGTTTTTCATGACATTTGTAACCCTAAACTTGACCTAAATGAGATAAAATGACATGATTTTAGACCTATGAATAACGATGAAAAAGGGTGAAGGAGTAGTATATCTGGATGAGACTTTTTTAGTGATTAAATCTATTGTTGAAGACTGACTGAGAAAGAAACAAATTTTAACTAATGACCTAATGTAAAACTTCTCAAAAGAGTTATCTTTGATCACTGAAAAACTGACTCTAACATTGGCTCCAGCTGGGGATGGCGGCTCCTTTAGGAGGTCTCAAGAACACCGTAGATCAAGTATCCTTATCCATTGGCTTATGGAGTCAATTGGAAATTGGAAAATCGAAACAAACTGAAAAATTGTTTGAATAAAAATAACTGACTTGATTATGACTTGACAAAATACTAAAACTTGACTGTTTGCAGAAGTCTCATGGCCTTCTCCTCGGGCTTCAAAATTTTGCAACCCTTCCCTTTTATTTTCTAAAATTAAAATTTAAACTTGTATATACAATGAAAGTGAGTTTATTTCTTAGGATCTCAAGAAACATAATGGTTTATAACCCTACCATTGACAGGTCCTCCCAGCACTTCTTGTCCTTCAAGATCTTCTAGGAAAAATGCATTGATTCGTCTAAATGCCACAATATTGTAAGCTCCTTTCCATAGATTGTCAAATTTCCGATGCTTTCCCTTTCTTAATTTATAGAATCCCATATTAGAACAATATCTCCAATCTTGATGTCGTTAGCTTTTGTTTTTCTGTCAAAAATCTTTTTTATTTTGTCATGCAAATTTGAAGTATTGCTGAAAAATTCATCTCTTGACTGTTGCAAGTGTATCATCTGATTGATCCTTCGCTGAATTCCATTAGGCTCATTGTCACCCTCCCGCAAAATCTTCATTACTGGAACAACCAAAGAAGTAGGGAAAAAAATATCAATTCCATAAAGAAGTTGAAATGGAGACATGTTAATTGATCTTTTTGTGCTCACTCTATCAGCCCATAGAGAATTTATAAGCTTTTTGTGCCAATTCCTTTTGTTTTCCTGCAACATCTTCTTAATAGTATTCACTAAATATTTGTTAGACGATTCTGCAATCCCATTTCCCTAAGGATAATATGCAGTAGAATGACCAAGTATAATGTGACATTTATCACATAAATCAATAATCTTCTTGGATTAGAAAGAAAATGCATTATCAGTGATAATCTTGTATGGAAAACCAAATCTTGACAAAATATTATTTTCAAGAAACTGAATGATAACTGAATCAATTTCTTGCCTAGTGGGACTAGCCTCAACCCATTCTGTGAAAAAATCTATAGCAGTGGGAATCCATTTGTGTTGAGCTGAAGATGGAGGATGAATTTCACGAATAAAATCAAGTCCCCATTGCTGAATGGTGCTTGGAATTCAATTGGTTTAAGAGGCAAGGGTAAAATATTCCTTTTTCATTGAAATATTTGGCACTCATGATAGCTATTAACTGTCTTATAAAAATCAGAAAAAATGTGGGCCAGTAGAAACCTGCTCTCAAGATCTTATTTGTTGTGATTTTCCAATAAATATGGCCTCCATAGTCACTGTTATGGAAATATTTAATAATTTTTTCAACTTCACCTTCAACTAAACAATTCAAAAATACCCCTCCAGGATATTTCCAATATAAAACACCATTTAGAATGTAGTATTTTAGTGCTTTTAACTTTAGTGATCTTGCTTTACTACTTGACATGCTAGGAGGAGGATTCAAATGTTGCACTATATATACAACATTAGTATACCAAGGAGATAAATAAAATATCTCAGTTATCTCAGCTAATGTTTCAATAGTTTGTTCATGAAGTTTATGTCTAAGTCATGATGATTAGAATCTACCATCATTTTTTCTAAGCATTGTCCTTTGATCAATTTTTTGGGCTTGGTTTCCAAATCATACTCTAGTAAAGCCACAATCCATTTTCCTCTACAACCTTATGGATGATTTTGTGTAAATACTTCTTTAACAACAAAATTTGGCACATAAGAAATGACATGAGAATGTAAAATATACACTCTGAACTCCTTCAGTGCTTTGACTAAAGCTAAGTCTTGTTTCTCAATGATGTTATAATTTAAAGAATCATCTCTTATTGTTTTGATGAAGAAAGAAATAAGATGCTTTGTATTTTTATTTTTCTTCTGCATTAAAACAACTGCAAGTGTATGCTCTCAAGAAAATGAGAAAATAAGAAAATCAAGTGTGTAGCCTGGACTAATAAGAATAGGAGCATGAGACAGAGCTGAGCTAACTTGACTTGATTAAATGACTTATTTGTTTCTTTATACCATTTTACTTCAGTAACTTTCTTCAACATATCATTAATATGCTTGAAATGTTTAGCAAGATTGGGAACAAATCTTCTCAGAAAATTGATTTTACCATTGAAAGATTGAATCTCCTTTTTACTCGTGTAATTTAAATTTTGAATTTCTTTAATCCTTGAAGAATATACTCTTATTCCATATTTAGATATAATATGCCCCGACAACTTACCTTCTTCCATAGAAAAGAGCCTTTTCTTTGGATTTAATGAGATTCCAAACTTTCTACCCTTTTCAAAGACTATTTTTAGATGTTGTAAATGTTGTTCATCTATCTTTGAGAAAATAGTGATATCATCAAGGTAAATAACTAAAAATATATCCTTTTCATTGGAAAAAGCAATGTCCATTGCTCTTTGGAAAGTTTCTACTGCATTCTTCAAACCAAAAGGCATTTTGGCATACATGAAAGTACCCCAAGGTGTAGTAAAAGCTATCTTTTCTTGATCATCTGGGTGGACAAGAACCTAATTTTATCCTGAATATCCATCTAACAAATAAATTCTAGATGATCCAACTACCCTTTGCAGAATATGATCCATTTTTGGTAGTGGATAATTGTCCTTCAAGGATACTTTGTTCAAATTTCTAAAATCAATGCACAACCTTTGTCTAAATTTCTAAAATTTCTCATGTCTTCTTTCTCACAGGTACTGTACTAGACATCAAGTCAGAGAATTGAATAGGAAATATTATTCCAACAGTGAATAATTTGTTAAATTCCTTCTGAATAGAAGGCAACAATTTAGGAGTCATCCTTCTCAATTTCTAGCAAAATGGTTTTTGATCTGGCTTCAAAGGTATAGTATGTTGAATAATACTTCTATCATAGACCTTAAAATTTGAATATTCCCAAGAAAAAACATCTGAAAATTGAGACATAAGTACTACATACTTAGCTTTCATTTCTGGACTCAGGGATTTAGAAATCTTCATCACCTTTGGCTTCTTTAAAGTGCCAAGATTTAAATATTCCACTCCCACATTTGTTGGTGACATAGAAGGCTTCCTTGCAACATCATCTTGGTCAAAAATGTCTTCCAAAGGTACTAAACCTATTCGAATAGAATTATCTTTAAGTTTTAGTACTTGCATCTTTGTATCATGAATTTCTTGGTCATCTATTTGGGCATTTATGAATTCTTCTTCTGTTTGCAAGAAGTTATTGATTTGATCATCATTTTGAAACACTTTCCAATATTGAACATTGTCAGGGACAACAAGGTACTGTTTTACTTTTATTTCATATTTTTTGTTTGGATATAGAGGAATTTTGAACATACTAGTAGAAGTGGCCAGAGAATAAAAAATAACATTGTTGTTTCTAGGAATTAATGACAAAGTATATTCTGGAATTTTTTTTAGGATATTTAGGACTACATTTCTGTAAGCTCTCATTCTGGGATGTTTGGCTTGGTACTCTCCTTTAACTTTATTGATTACTAACTCAGAGTCACCATATACATAAATTTTCTTTGCACCAATCTTTTTTAAAATTTTTAGACCAACAGTTAAGGCTTCATATTGAACTTCATTATTTGTGTGGTCAAATGATAGTTTGTAGGAATACATTCTAACATTTGGAGGAATATCCAATGATTGATTGATTGGGCTGTGAATCCATATTCCAATACCAACACCTTCTTTTCCCATGGCTCCATCAAAATCCATAGTCCAAAGGCTATTTTATTCATGTGGAAGGTGTAAATTAGATGATTGATTTTTAATTTCTGTTTGAGATACCTCTAATGTATTCAAAATATATTCTTTTTCTCTTTTTTTCTTATTTCCTTCTTGAGGAGATACCTTCATTTGCAAATTTTTTGGCAATAATTTACAAAATTTTGTTTCTGCCAATTCTAAAATAGAATCTGATTTTTTAAGATTTTCTGATTTTTCTTCAATAAAAAGTTTCAAGATGTTGAGCCTTCTTCATTAAATAAAATAAAAGACTCTAAATATGTATGTATAACATGAATTGGATGATTGTTAGGCCTTCCTCTTGTACTTATCATATAATTCATCTTACTTTCTCTGTAAATTTTCCTGAATTGTCCAAAAATATGAATTGTTGCATATGAGAAGTGAAGTTGTAGAGTTCCTCTAAGCTTTGCTCCCCATGATATAGAAAGTAGCATTCCATAACTAGGTGGAATATCAGCGACAAAAACATCCATAAGGACATTATTGTCTAGAATTTGTTCCAATGAAACCACTAAATCTCTTATAAGACGAAGACATTTCACCCTCCCTGAATCAAATGAGTAGAGGACCTAGTAAGTCCTTGTGATGTCAAGTCATAATTTGTGCATAATGGCTTTGGGCATGAGGTTATGATATGCTCCATAATCAAGCATTGCATTTTGAAGAATAAAATCATGTATATTAAGACTTAAATAGAAGGGAGGAACTTCACTATCTTCTATTTTTCCATCAACAACAGGAACAAAAACAAGTTCAGGATGATCATCACTCAAGTTAACCATATCAAATCTTTGATAAACTATGAAAAATTTATTAACTTGAAACTTATACTGATAATTCTTCATTATCTCAGTCAAAGGAATAAAAACCTTCAGCTTGACAATTTCATTTTCAAGAGAAAAATGAGCAGCATGTTTTTCTACCTCTTTTAGTGATGTGTCCTTCTTTTCAGGCAATTCTTCGGATGAAGAGTCTTTCTTCTGCCCTCCGTCTTGAACTTATTTATCTTTTCTTCGATTGTTGATGGATGTGTCATTAGATTTAGGAGAAGCAGAAGCAGCAGGTGATTTTTCTTTGCTTCTATTAGGTGCAACAACTTCCTTTTGTTGAGTATTAGTTTGAGAGCTTTGTTTCTTTTGATGGGAAACTATGGGAACATTTATGCCTCTTAAACCATATTGTATTTGAAATTTTGTGAAGAAATTTTGATAACCTCTCTGATAATATTTAGTACACATTAAATATTCATTTGGCGTGGCATATTTTCAGTCTTCTGATGCACAAATTTCTGTAGAATATTGATCTTCTTCAATGAGGAAAAAATGTTGTTGATTTTCCTCAAATAAATGGTTTTCTCCAGAAATTTATTCTTCATCATCTTCATCAGGGCCTTCATTATAATTCTTTTGAAAAGGTGTCCTAACTTGCTGTTGCATTCATGGATCCTAACCCCTCTGTTCCCTTTGTTTAATTATGTATTGGGGTTGTTGATTTTGACCTCTGAAATCAGGATTTCTGATAGAAGGTTTAGCTTGTCTATCAACACTAGACATCTTATCCATCATTTTTTCCATGGATTTAATCAAAGTATCAATTTTCCTTCTGATGAAGTAGATTTTTCTTCTTTAATTGTGACTCTTTTCTCTATTTTGACCTTGGAATTTTTAATAATAAAATTTTCCTCTACACTCACGGCATTTCTTTGCATTTCCTCCAATTTTGATGGGTTTTTCTCCCTCAATTGTTAGGCCATATCAGGGTCAAAACCATTAGGGAAATGGATTAAAGCAAGACCTGGGGGAGGCTTGATATTATTAGGAATTGAATGATATATCTTATTAAATCTAACTGTGAATTCTTTGACAGATTCATTTGTATTCCTTTTCAGTGCATTATATTCAACTAGGATTTGCAATGGATTTTTCTTCTCTTCCCATTTTTCCATGAATAGATCAATTAATTGTTTTGATGTACCAATTGTACCATCTCCAAGAGAGAGAAACCACTTTTTTACTTCTCCAGAAAAACGTCGAGCAACAATACGCATTTTAGCATCCTCATTGTCTACTTCTTCAAGATCTATAAAATCAATTACTTTAGCCACAAGTTGATAGGCTATAATTTTTTATGTTCCATAAAATAGAGGCAGCCTCTGACTATAATTTTGAGGTAAATAAGTAATTTAACATGGTAAAATTAGTGGAGAAAATATGGCCATAATTAATGGGGGAGGTGGTGGAGGTGTGAATTGTGGTGTGGATTGAATAAAAGTTTGCAAAGGTAAGGATGGAATGAAAGAAGGAACATATGATATAGCTGTATGAGATGGTGAGGTAAAAGAAATACCAAAAGCCTATTGCTGATATTGAAAATAAGCATTTTTATATGTTTCTTGAAATTTATCAACTAAGCCTTTAATTTTATGGAAGTTAGACCAAACTTCAGTATTAGTTTCAGACTCAAAGGTTTCAAAAAATGGTGAAAATGACTCAAAATCAAAAGGGTCAAAAGTAGCTTATGAGAGAAAAGATTTAGATTTAATTCTAATTAAATATTTTTCAGGTTATGGAGAAAAAACCAAATCTTCAGCGACAAACCTTTTAGGCAGGGAATTTAATTTAATTAGTGGAGGAAAAATTCTTCCTGATTGTGAAGACTTAGTCTTCTTTTTTCTTATAATACTTTCAGGATGACATACTAAGGGTGAGGGATTATGGTCAAAGGTTGACCTAGTATATCTTTTGGGAGCCATCTTGAGATCAAAATTATATATTGTGGCTCATATTTTGACTTCAACCTGTTCAGAAAATATTTATGAGGGAATATCTAACAATCGTTCCCTCGCAATAGCGCCAGAAATGTTATCACTATCCCCAACTTCCTAGGTTGAAATTAGGAGTGAAGAAAGGTAACCATAGACCAAATTTTAGCTAGGAAGCTATCCCTACCTAGCCATAGAGGTCTCTCTCTGTGTCACTTTTAAATTATTCAATTTTAGGGCTAAGTACCAAATTTTTGGCTAGATATAGATTAATTTGTTTTAGGATTTGTTTAACATTTTGTTCATTGGATAAAATTTATAATCAGTGAAAGCTAAAATTGATTTCAAAGAATGTATTGCAGAAAAATGAGCAAGGTAGGATAGGTAAGGGTGAAAATGTGAATTTGGGTTACACTTTTGTGAGAATCGAGGCAGAAAACATTTTTCTGCAATATCTCAACCGAACTTTCTCCAAAGTTCGGCCGAACTCATTTTGTCGTTTAGATTGATGACGTACTGATACTGTGGGCAAATAGATTTTTGGCCGGAGATGGGAAAATCGGCAACAAAATTTCGACTGAAATTTTAGTTCGTTCAGACTATTAGTTCAACCGAACTTCTAAAATAGTTCGGCCGAACTCATATTTTATAAATATATTGCCCATGAACTATTGCTGGTTTGACAACTCTTTCGCGCATTTCTGTTCTCATTTTCTGTGGCCCTCTTTTTCGCGTGTTTCTATTCTCATTTTCTATGGTGCTGCTGCTCTGTTGTGTTGTGGTCCATTTTTTTGAATTGTTGCTATGTTCGTGCTTTGGAGTTGCGCTGCGACGACGTTAAGTGAATTTCCAGGTAAGTAATCCACTAGTTTTCATTCTAGTGGGTAATATAGAGTCTAATTATTGGTTATAGTTATACGTATGCACAGGACTGTATTACTGATCTATTGTTCTGCTTATTTTTCCTTTTATGCATTTAGTTTAAATGTGATTTATTAGGTGAATATTCTCTCTAGTTCAATGACTATAAATATTATCCAAACTAAATGCATGTTTCACAGTGAACATGCATTAATTGTCAATCAACTTAATTTCAAATTGCAGTTTAAAAAATGCAACCAGAATTACTTTACCGAAAATTTCCTCCCTAAACTACCCCAAAATCTCTACAGTTTATACGTAAAAATGTCTTTTTACCTGCAAGCTCTGAAGAAGGATATCTTTCCCTCCTGCTAAGAATACCAAGACCAACTACTTGGTAAAAAAAACTATGAAGGATTCGATCCGAAGAGAGTAGATGTCAACTGTGATTGGATTTGGGGTCCTCTGCTACTCGAGTCTTCCCTCTGTTATCCATCGAATCTTTGTTCTCTACAAAATTATAAAAGTAACCACTATTCCAACCGGCCAGATCAGCAAGGTCAGAGAGCAAGGTAGCAATTAGCCTAGCTGCTACACTGTAATTACTACAAGTACTTACCGTATTTTCTCAATTACGGTATGCGGATAGTAATTCTTATACTTGTTCATACTAGTTTCATTAACATATAAAACAACTTGCATAGTTATAACTAAAAACCTGCTTTATTAGTATAGAGAATACCAGTAATATGTGCATATCAGTATAGTATCACTATTTGAATAACATATGGGTCTAAGCTTATACAAACTATAGTCTTCCTGTATTCACTCATAACTATCAGATCCTATGCTTACTAATAAGAGAGATCCATAATGAAACAGTGATCAACATAGTGTAATACGGTGATATCAATACTAGTATAAGTCATATCAATGGTATTTGATCTAATATGGTAAGTGATGTATTATATAATATGTGGTAATACACTGCTTATGAGTTTGTACATGAATGTCTTGTTCCTATTATGATGATCTAAGCTTGTAACTCTAATAAAACATGACTTACTTACAGCTTACTAACCCATATCTATTGTGTACATTAATGACCAGTGTTCTCATATTCAATACATGGGACATATATCATAACTAAGCTTATACCTTTGTGTAATATGAGTTGTTCACCTAATCTAAGTAAAAATGCTAATGGTTCTATGTTTCATGTATGATTAAGCTTACTATTTTTGTTGTAACACTAGCTATATATGTTGTTTCCATAATCAGTTACATGTAATCATCACACTTCTATGTCAGATTGAACATTACCTGTATAGCAATGAATAGGGTTTTCAGTTTTCCCTTATCACTTAGATCATATTAAGCTTACATATCAATGAGATTCACTCATATCAGTATCGTATTCCATAACCAATCATGTATCCAGCTTTGTTGAACATGACTAATTACTAGGATACATATTGCACACAGATTGGATAGATGTTTCCATAATAAGTAAGGATCATAATGAGCTCTTGATAAGGTATTGATAGCTTGAAAATTGTCCCAAAACCTCTATAGTTTATACTTAAAAATGTCCTTTTACCTGCAAGCTCTGAAGAAGGATATCTTCCCCTCCTGCTAAGAATACCAAGACCAACTACTTGGTCAAAAAAAATATGAAGGATTCGATCCGAAGAGAGTAGATGTCAAATGTGATTGGATTTAGGGTCCTCTACTGCTCGAGTCTTCCCTCTGTTATCCATCGAATCTATGTTCTCTGCAAAATTATAAAAGTAACCACTATTCCAATCGACCAGATCAGCAAGGTCAAAGAGAAAGATATCAATTAGCCTAATTGTTACACTGTAATTACTATGAGTACTTACCGAATTTGCTCAATTACGGTATGCTGATAGTAATTCTTGTACTTGTTCATACTAGTTTCATTCACGTATAAAACAGCTTGCATAGTTATAACTAAAAACTTGCTTTATAGTGTAGAGAATACTAGTAATATATGCATATTAGTATAGTATCACTATTTGCATAACATACAAGTCTAAGCTTATACAACCTATATGCTTCCTATATTCACTCATAACTATCAGATCCTATGCTTACTAATAAGAGAGATCCATAATGAAACAATTATCAACATAGTGTAATACGATGATATTGATACTAGTATAAGTCATATCAATGGTATTTGATCTAATATGGTAAGTGATGTATTATATAATATGTGGTAATACACTGCTTATGAGCTTGTACATGAATGTCTTATTCCTGTTATGAAGATCTAAGCTTGTAACTCTAATAAAACATGACTTAATTACAGCTTACTAACCCATACATATTGTGTACATTAATGACCAGTGTTCTCATATTCAATACATGGGACATATATCACAACTAAGCTTATACCTTTTTTTAATATGAGCTGTTCACCTAATCTAAGTAACAATGGTAATGGTTCTATGTTTCCTGTATGATTAAGCTTAAGCTTATTGGTTTTGTTATAACACTAGCTGTATACGTTGTTTCCATAATCAATTACATGTACTCATCATACCTCTACATAATATTGAACATCACTTGTATAGAAATGAATAGGGTTTTCAATTTTCCCTAACCACTTAGATCAGATTAAGCTTACATATCAGTGAGATTCACTCGTATCAATATCGTATTCCATAACCAATCATGTATCCAGCTTTGTTGAACATGGCTAATTACTAGGATACATAATGCACATAGATTGGATAGATGTTTCCATAATAAGTAAGCATCACAACGAGCTCTTGATAAAGTATTGATAGCTTGAACACTTTAGTAGACATCACTTTCATCGAAGAAAAAGAGTTGCATCTTCATGTAGCTAGGTTTTCTATTGGTTTCTTCTTGCGTAAAAAAAATCATAAGTTGCACTTCAATATTACCCTTGACTAGAAAAAATGATTAAAATCAAGCTCTAAAATTAAAATGAAATGGAATTTTTTGATTTTTCATTTATACATCAAATAGTATAGTTCATTTAGTGCCTGGGAATAGGTTTGTGGAGAGTTAAATCTCCAAGGCTAGTTTGAATTTAAACATAGAAGTTGATTAAAAAGAGTCAAATCCAATGTCATTAAGTTGTCTGGAAAATCTCTTCTTATACGAGAGCTAAGCACGAGGGAAACTGAAGAGAGGGAAGAGAGATACCCCCTCTCCTACTTGTTGGATCCCGACCAAATACTGTTCTTCCTGCCTTCCGATAGTAATTGGTGACCTTAGTTTCCTTTCCTAGGGAATGCATAGGTGACCACGGGGGGGAATACTCGTGGTAGCTGAGGTATTCACTGTATCACTCTCATTAGTACTTCTGGAGGATGCCCTTATGAAGCTCAGGTACTCGCACCGAGAAAGGCTTTTGTCTGGAGGTCGGCGTAGCTATTTTTTTTACCTTCAGTAGTAGGCATGGGATGTAATTATCCCAAAATATTTGGGAAAGGTACTTATATTCACTTTATTATATTTTGGTGCTCGGTCCTAATCACCCGAAGCAAAAGTACCTGGAAGTAGCCCAATTGGTTGTATCTTAAGGGACTTTTTTAGTGAGTGTTCTTTGCTCCTAGATTGCCATAGATTTATAATTTTTTTATTCTTTATAAGTTATATTAATACTTAAAAGTGTCTGATCGACCAGTCTATCGGTCTAGGACGCTTCGTAGGCTCTCACCTATGAGTGCGAAGGATTTTTCTGGAAGGCATAGGAGAAATAGTGCTGGTGATTTCCAACTAGAAGCAACAAGCGCATGAGAGATTGATCCTCTGCTTGCGTATATTGTTTCACAGGGTGGACCTAGTGTAAGCCATGATTTGGACAGGAACACTCTAGTCCTTTCCAAGGCTCTCTTCTAGTCGAAATATGAGGTTGAGGTTGAATATATTCTTGAGTCCCCTATGAATCTTTCTTCACCCCTTTATCCTAATTTTCTAGACATCATATTATACGTTGGGACCCCGACAAACAAGCCGAAAAGCACTTCTTTTTCTCCCTTTTTTCTTTTGATGATCACTGTTAGGAGCATGATTTTGGCTATGGGTACTACTAGTGTGCATACTCCACTTTCATTTGAAGGAGAAGGAACAATTTCTATATCCATTATCACACCTAGTACCATAGTATTTGGCTCTAAATCCATTCCATATTTGAGTGGGGGCACTGAAGATTTTTCTTCCCATTTTGGTTCCTTCCCTTTTGGGATGCCTTCCAGTTCAATTCCTTCGATTCCTTAAAATGTTTCATCTATTATTTCCACCAAAATGACTTCTATGGCAAGTGGTTCAACATACTTCTAGGGTTTTCCATTTGGAAGTACTCATATACCCCATTTTGAAACTTCTTTGAATGTAGGATCATTTCCTTTCTCCGCTCAGGGTCAAGGTTTTAATCCTTTTCAAGGAGGTCAAGGATGGAATAACCATGCTTTTAGTGGTTTAGGAGCCGAGAATCGGTCCTTTTTTTGTCAACAAGGGAATATTCCTTTGTCCTCCTAGGGACCTCTAATGTTTTTTATCCTTTCGAAAATGTGTGGAACCTTTATCAAGGTATTTCCTCCCGTTTTAATGCTTTGATGGGGGGGGATTTCTCTATGTTTGGTAACGCTTTGGTAGGAGGTGTTCGTCCCTTGAATATTTATAGACCATAAGGATTTCCTTATGGTGCAGCCTCTTCTATGGATAATCCTTGTCAACCTGGTGCATCTGCATATCCAGGGTATTATTTTCTTAACATTGGGAATCCTACTCATGGTGGGTGGAATTATCAAGCTTCTCCAGGCTTACCATTCATGGAAACCCTAAATTTTCCAGATCTTTCAAAATTGACAAATGACCAGATCTGATATAATCCATCTTTGCCTCTATTTCCCACCAAACTTCCATCTGATATTCCCAAATTCGAAGGGAAGTCTGGAGAGGATCTGAATGACCATGTAACAACATTCCATTTATGGTGTTCATCCAAATCCCTAATTGATGATTTGATCAGGTTGAGATTGTTCTAATGCACCTTAACTAGAAATGATGCAAAGTGGTATATAAATATTAGTGGGGGTAACTTTTCTTCATTTAGCGAATTGGCTGCTATGTTTTTGAACTATTTTCAATTTCCCGTATCATATGATTCTGGAACTGAGCTATTGGATAGTTTCCAACAAGATAAGGAAAATCACATTTCTGACCATATTAAGGAATCACAAAGAAGGAAGAGGCTCATTAAGGCCTATATTTCTAATGAATTCCTTCTTGAATGGTTGTTTAAATCATTACATCCAAATATTTTTAAGGATGTGTCACTCTCCAGAGTGTTCACTTAAGAACATGCTATCTTTAGAGCCCAATAGTTATAACTTATATATTCTCGATCTGAAATCCTCTACAATATTTTTCTTGATGCTCCTCGATCCAAGATCAATTTAGCCAAACCCAAGCTTGGTCCCCATGTCAACGGGCTAGTCAAATTGATCGATAATAGCAAGAATAAACTACTAAGCTAACTGTAGCATTTTTATTTACAAAATTCTTCTTCGATTCAGGCATCATCTTCAATGCCTATGCCTTCTCAACTGTTAACTATTAACATTGTCCAAAATTCTAACCCCAAAGGAAATCAACAATCTAATGGGAAGAAAAAGGAACGTGCTAAGAAGAAAGATAAAGATGGGAAGGGAAATGTGAATAAACCCAATAATAATACCGGGGAGGGTAAAAAGGAGTAAAAAAATAAATTTAAGTTTCCTTGCAAATTTTGCATGGAAAATTTTAGGGGCTAATATTCGTAGGTGGGCTAATTTTCCCTAATTTTTGCAAAAAAAAGATTCGCCAATTTCCATTTTTCTTAAAAATGATTCACCCAAATTTTACAATATAAAATTATTTTGCGTTAAAAATCGCCAACATTATATAGAGAGTATATATAAAATCATTATAAATTTCAATAATTTTACAAATACATCAATAAACATTTTATAGTTTGCATATTAGGTACTGGTGAGATTCGCCAATTTTTTAAACTTCAAAATAATTTTCCATCCTTAAAATTTTCCCTGAAATTGTGAAATCGAGATCATTTAAATCATATTTACCCTAAGATTCATGATTGTTAGCTCTTGTTATCACAACAGGGTTATTCTAGCTTAGAGGTTGTTCTAACTAACCCTTTTCTTCAAGGAAATCAAATACTTGCTAGCATGAACGCTAATACTAGGACCCCCACAAGCGGAAACCAGGAAGGTGAAAATCCATAGAATGTATACATGATGAGCTCTAATGTTGATGTTACTACCAAATCACATGATTATGGTGAGACAAAATCCTCTAAGGCTAAGGTTTCTCCTGATGTTCCAGAGCCTCTCCATATTGAGAGGCCGGCAGTTAAGACTATACCTTAGATGTTGAAAAGCACTGGAAAATGTTTGATGATCAATCCTAATGCCAAGGCTACCCAAAACTAATCCATTGTTGAAGATCTAGCCCAAAGAATTTTTGTGATGTCTTCAAAAGAGGTACTTCAGTTGTGCCCAACACAAAGGAGTGCGCTTCTCATTATGATTGGGGTGATAGATCCGAAAAAATCTCTGATTGTTACATTTGAGATGTCAAATATGAAGAAGAGACTCCCTCATCACATTAATTTCTAGATCAAAACTATGTATCAAAAAATGAATATCTTTCGAGCTATAGTTGACGAGGGAGCTTCAAATCCGTTATCTCGATTGCATGTTGGAAGGTTATCGGATATCCTCAAGTTGTTCGTTCACCTACTCTCCTGACTACATTTGATGGTCATTCTCACAGCCTGCATGGAATTGTTCCAACCTTTCGCATTTCTGTTGGGGGAAATGTGGTCAATATCGAGGTGGAAATAGTTGATGCTAATTTGGATTATAATATTTTAATGGGACAGAAAATGGATTTATGAAATGGATTCCATTGTATCATCATTATTTCATATCCTATGCTTTCCCCATGAAGGGAGAATTGTTTTTATTGATCAAATGGCTTACTCTCTGAAGGAATCCAATGCATATTTTTATTCTATAGTTCCCTTGGTGAATAATTCCAAGCGACCTATGGATAATTTAGGAGTAAGAATTTATTCCTCATTGATGGGTACTTTTGATCTTCCTACTCCTACGAGTGAAATCAATTCCATTTCATCATAAAAAAAATCGAAGAAATATTTAGTATTTGCAGAGTTAATCTCAGAGTTTCCTTTTTCAGAAGTTGTTTATGAAGAATCATTTCCATGAGCATCTCTTCCTTATTTCTTCACAAGATCCTTGGTATGGAGATATCATAATATATCTTTAGACTTCGAATTTTCCTACCACTTTTTCAAAGGATGATCTTAGAAAATTGTGTCACCTAGCTAAAAGTTATATTATTATCAGTGACACTTTATATCATTGCGGGATTTATTTAGTCCTTAGATGTTGTTTAAACATATAATAGTTTGATTCAGTGTAGAATGACTTCCACATTGTAGCTTGTGGCAGTCATCTATCTAGGCTTGTTGTAACCCAAAAATCTTGCATGCAGGCTATTTTTGGCTTTCGATTTTCAAATATTGTGTTGATGCGGTAAAAATTTTCCACTCTTGTTAGGTTTATACTTGAAAAATGCACGTTGATCCAACTTTTCTGTTTCCTATTATCAACTTTGGTCCTTTCACAAAGTGGGGTATTGATTTTACAACTTGTAACCATCCTTCGGCAAAGGGTCATAAGTATATTATCATAGCAATGGACTACTTTACTAAGTGGGCTGAAGCTATGCCTAATTTCAGGAATGATGGTGAGATACTAGCCATGTATCTATTCAACCAAGTCATTTCTCATTTCGGTATTCCATAGGATAGTGACGCTGACCATGGAAGTCATTTCCATAATAATATGATGACTGAATTGGCTCTCAAATTGGGTTTCAGGTAGGAGCATTCATCTCCTAACTATCCTCAATCCAATGGTCAAGTAAAAGTCATGAATAAATCCCTGAAATATATCCTGCAAAGGAAAATTAATAAGTCTCGATCCAATTAGCACATCATGTTATATCCTGTGCTTTGGGCATACTAGATGTTGGTTAAGACTGCTACAGGTTTCACTCCTTTTCAACTAGTTTACGATTTGGAATCAATCTTCTCGATGGAATGTGAGATTCCTTTCTTAAATTAGTTGTTGAACTTATTCCAGACACATCCAATCTTTAATAATGTCTCGTTCATTTGGAACATATTGAAGAGCAACTTCGAGACATAGCCACAATTAACAAAGCTCATAAAAGGATATTGAAAATCCAATATGATAAGGTTGTGCGTCCTAGGGTTTTCTGTGAAGGTTAAATTGTCCTCGTGTATGACTAAGACAAATATACCTTGGGGGAAGTCAAGTTCAAACCCATGTGGTACTACCCTTTTATCGTTAAAAATGTATTGAAGAAGAGATCTTACGAATTTTTTGATTTCGCTGGAAACAAGTTGGTGGAGCCCAAAAATGGGCTCTATATTAAGGAGTATTATAGGCCTAGGATTTTTCCTAGAATTTTATATGTCTTGTAGATGGTGTATATATTTGTGCATATCTTTTTATGGGTTTCATAGTGATATAGATATTTTTTTATCTTCTTTGGTAGGTATCTATGGATGATCTGGTATATCTAGGGTTCGCTGATTATGCTAGTCGACATACCCATAATTTGGCTTCCACAGCTTGGGTAATTCACTATACATCCAGTCAGTTATTAGTTTCAAGAGGCACATGTATCAAAACCTCTTCAAATAATGTGGTTGAATATACTATTGTTGTTAAATTACTATTTGAATCGATATATCTTCATGTTGAATCGTTATTAGTATACTTTGACTCACAACTGGTAGTGTATTAGTTAAACAACATCTATCGTGTGAGATATCCTTATTTATATCACAAATTTCAGAGAGTGGGTTTATTACAAACATTATTTAATTTTATCACATTTATTCATATTCCATGATTAGAAAATTCACTTCTTGATTCCAAATCTAATCAAGCATTAGATTAGAATATTAATCATTCATCACATTAAAATGAAAATAATAAAATATCAACTGTATATATGATCAGCACATCATGAAACTGTCTGTATATAGATAGAAGTTATATTTCAAAAAAATTATACAAAATAGGGAAAAAATTTCATACAAAATTACATCTTAATCCCAATTATGTCCATAAAAAAATATTATTTTATCTAAAATATATGTTTGCGAACCCTGCCCTGGATGAGATTCACGGAAGAAGATGATGGCATTAGCCACCTGTTGGAAGAGTTGCACCCAATATCGTGGTACCCATACCACACATCTATTTATCGCCTCTAGTAGGTCCTCTACTACTACCATAGGAACTTTGCGTGTCAAAATATCCATTTTCCTCTACACTTCATGAAGAACTCTCTCAGTATTACCTGTGTCGCTCTCTGCATCTCTCTCAGTATGCATGTGCTTGGGTAGAACCTTAGGTCTCACTAATCCGACATCTGTATCATGATAAAAAATATTAAAATATTTATGTCTCATAAAAAATAATTCTCAATTCATATTTTTGAAATCCAAAAGAATCAAATAATCATAAAATCTTAAAAAAAATTATCGATGGCACCCTATCCAGCGCCAGGTGGAAGCACCAGATCTGGATCTCTTGAGAAAACCATGCCTGCATATGGCTAGTACTCGATAGCAATGACTTTTGGTTCCCACCAAAGGAAGAAATCGTCATCAAATGTAGTTCTAGGGACCTCACCACCCCCTAGTCTCTTCATTAAATTAACCCATCTAGATATCCATGGATCTCTACAGTTGCTGATTATGGAAGTCACTTTGGGTTGAATTCGTGGTATTCTCTCAAAGAATAAAGTACAAATAATGGTAGCATACCCAAAATGTTTTGTTTTAACTTTCTTGATTGAAGTGAGTTTCTTTTTCATATTGTTCAGAAGGGATGTCCACTTATCAAAAACCATTTTAAGGAAATACATTTCCAAAGACATGGTAGGAAGAGAAGCATGGTGTAATTAAGTTGAAATTGGTACCCTTACAATGGTAAAAAGGAGAATATTTATGGGTAGTATCACTACATCCTTGATTGGGATATGTCACCCAACCTTCTCGGTATTTAGAGGGACGTAAATGTGAATGTAATCATCCACATTAGGACCCCTTCTGGCCTTCCCTTGCAAATTGATTGGATCTCCTCTCTGGGAAACTCTAGTGATGAAATATATGTTTTCTACTTCAATTCACAAGGGTGTCTGATCAATCATGAATACATTTTCTTCTAGATCCCAGTAATTAACGAGCATCTCCGGAAATTTGGCGTTGGTTTTCATGTTTGGAATTTTCAAAAAATTAACAATCCACACCCTATAAGTGCATCGAGTGATAATGGGTCATTCATAACCTGTTGATACACTTCACTGTGCTCTCTTTCCCTCTAACTAATTTTGATCCTACAAGATCGAGAATTTTCATCCATTAAAAAATATGATTTTATATCACAGACTGCGCATATGCAGCCTCCCTTCATACAAAATTGAGTATAAGGATTCCTTATACGTGACTTCACCATAGAAATCCTATGTACGCATAGAGTTAAATCTTAAAAACAAAATATCTATAATCAAATTTCTTGAAAAATACTTGAATTGCATAGAAAATCATAGAGAAATAAAATTGGAGGGTTACATGGAAGATCAATCGATGTTCTGGTTGAGAGATTTGGTGGATTTTGGTGGCCGGGGTTTTGATATAGAGCTCTCTAGCACTCAATTTTATAAAACAAAAATGTGGCTTGGAAAGTCAAAAGGTTCTATTTATAGTTGAAATTTCAATTTTTTTTAAAAACCCACTTTTCCAGAGTTTATGCTTTTATTTTTCACAAATTTTATAAACTCTGTGCCCTTTTGTCTTTGAGTGTTGGGATAGGTTGTATTTCATGGTAATATGAATACTTTGACATGATTTTCACCAATTCTATTCCATTATTGTTGATCATCATGGAAGGTATCATTTTCATCACTAGCATATAGGTTAGGGAAGATCACTTTTTTAGTTGCATTATGCATTCTAGACTCATACTACTATATGTTTCCACAGGGTTTACCCCATTGTGTTATGATTATTAAACTACTTTCACTCGCTGAATTATAAAATCATGGCATAATGGTAGAGCCATCCTTTACATGGGATTCCTAGTTAGATCCTCTCTAGCATATGTTGCCCATGCTACAAATATTGAGTAGGTTCGAGAGTCCTCTTTAGTCCTGCCATGAATTTGCAATGAAGCTTAATTCTCCTTCTTCTTCGCTATTTTTCTAGCTTTATACCCTAGAGACTCCCACATGTTGTGTTGTAATGCAGCATTGCATGTTGACTATTTGTGCCTTTTGGCCTTAAGTCAACTTCACTTGGACTCATGTATAGGCCATTTTTTGACCTTGTATTTCCGAAAAATCAACCATGGAATCACTTAAACTTTGTGACTTGACCCCTTATTCCCGTGGAAATAACCTTACTTTGAGTTTCATTGATAATTTTTGTCCCCTTGAATTGATCATAGGAATGTTCCAGTCCTAGGAACTAGTGCATCTAGATTTGGACACTCACTCTTTCCACTGTACGATAGGAATTCTTTTATCCCTTTTCAGGATTTTAAATATGGAAAATAAAAAAACATTATATATTTCAAAAAGAGTGGGAATGGGACATTACTTCCATTATTGATGGAATCAAGATTCAGATGTGTCACCCTTGAACAAGGCACTTAAAATAATTCTTTCCTCCATAAGGATGGGCTTTAGTTTGAATTAGGAGAGCCATAACCTTGTCACTGATCTAGTACTCCTCTGGTTGGTTATCTCTTCCAATTACATGGAGAGTTTTTTTATGCCTCCTTCATGACAAAATTATACAAGGTTATCATATGCTGCCATATAGTCACATTTAATCTATGATTTTGTTCAAGGGAAGTAAACATGAGTCGACATTTTTGTCGTGCCTCTTGACTCATTTTCAGTCAGCCATACCCAGTTTGTAATAGTTGGGTGAAATCGCGAAGTTGGGAAACACTTTTTGGTGGACGGCTAGAATATGGGAGAAATTTTTAATTTCTCGTCCGAGAAAATAGTCAACTCTATTTCTCGACCGAGAGTTTTAAAAACTCTCGTCCGAGAGTTTTATTGGGTTTAACCGGAGTTAAAAATCTCTCGGACGAGAGTTATGCATTTTCTAGTCCGAGAGTTTTATTGACGGAAACTCTCGGGAATACTTTCGGACGAGAGTTTTAAAAACTCTCGGATGAGAGTTTTCAAAACTCTCGTATGAGAGTTTTAAAAACTCTCGTATGAGAGTTTTCAAAACTCTCGTATGAGAGTTTTCAAAACTCTCGTATGAGAGTTTTCAAAACTCTCGTATGAGAGTTTTCAAAACTCTCGTATGAGAGTTTTCAAAACTCTCGTATGAGAGTTTTCAAAACTCTCGTATGAGAGTTTTCAAAACTCTCGTATGAGAGTTTTCAAAACTCTCATTCGAGAGTTTTATTCCTATAATAAAACACAAAAAATTAAAAGTTTTTAGAATTGGTACGTTATATAATTTAAATAGTACTTTATTAAAATTAAAAAATGATATAAAATAATAAAATTATAATTTTATTTTAAATTATTTTATTATTATTAATGATAAAAAATACATGAAGATTTAATTAAATAAAATTTGTTACACTATTTTGTAATATCAATGTTATATAAAAAACTAAAAATATTTTTATATAAAACTAATTGATATATTAATATAAATAAAATAAAATTCTAAAACATAAATCAAAATAAAAACAACTATATATAATTTATATAATACTTTTTTTGAAATTAATGAATAAATTTAAATTTAAAAAACAATTGACTAAATGCAATGAGGTGATAAAGGAGACAATGCATAACACCTTAATATCGTTATAAATTCTTGGAAATCTTCAGAACTTTTTGAAGTGAGATGAGCTTCTTGGAATGGGTCACTTTATCTTCCACTTCAGTTTCACACGATTAACTTGAAGGAAGTCTATTTTCCTAGGTATGGATGTAAGGGAATAAACAATATTATTTGATAATTGAGTGAGATGCCCTTCTTGGAATGGGTCCTCTTATCTTTCACTTTAGTTTCACAAGATCAAATTGAAATGAAGTTTATTTTCCTAGGTATGGATGTAAGGGGATAAAGAATATTATCCAAAAAGGAAATGAATGTTAAGTGTGACATTCCAAGCAGAAGTGTATGGGATTGGAGAATTATGTTATTGCAAAAAACTAACCCTTGACCCCTTAAACCCTAATTCCTAACCCCTAACCCCTAAACCCTTAACCCCCTAAACCTTAAACCTATAAACCCTTAACCCCTAACCCATTTACCCCCACTAAACCTCTAAATCCCTAACCCATTTAACCCCTACCCCTAACACGTTAACCCCTAACCCATTTAAGCACCTAAACCCAAAAACCCCTAACTCCTAACCCCTAAAATACTTAACTGCTAACTCCCCTAACCCCTAAACCTCTAAACCAATCCTAACCCATTTAACCCCCTAAACCTCAAAACCCCTAACCCCTTAAACCCTAATTCCCAACCCATAACCCTTGACCCCTTAAACCCTATTTCCTAACCCATAAACCCTTAACCCCTAACCCCTTAAACCCTAATTCCCAACCCCTAACCAATTCAACACCCTAAACCCCTAAAAACCTAACCCATTTAAGTGTTTATTCCATTTAACCCCAAAACCCTAACCCCTAACCCCTAAAATCCTTCACTACTAAACCCCCTAAACCTCTAAACCTATAACCCATTTAACCCCCTAAACCCTAAACCTCTGAACCCTTAACCCCTAAGCCCATAAACCCTAATTCCCAACCCCTAACCAATTCAACACCCTAAACCCCTAAAAACCTAACCCATTTAACCCCATTAACCCCTAACTTCTAACCCCTAAAATCCTTAATTACTAAATCCCCTAACCCCCTAAACCTCTAAACCAACCCTAACCCATTTAACCCCCTAAACCCTAAACCTATAACCCCTTAAACCCTAATTCCCAACCCATAACCCATTCAACCCCTTAAACACCTAAACCTCTAACCCATTAACCCTTGACCCCTTAAACACTAATTCCTAACCCTTAACCCATTTAACCCCTTAAACCCTAAACCTCTAAACCCTTAACCCCTAACCCATTTACCCCCACTAAACCTCTAAACCCCTAACCCATTTAACCCCTAAACGCTAAACCTCTAAACCTTTAACCCCTACCCCTAACTCGTTAACCCCTAACCCATTTAAGCCCTTAAACCCCAAAACCCCTAACCCCTTAAACCCTAATTCCCAACCCATAACCCTTGACCCCTTAAACCCTATTTCTTAACCCCTAAACCCTTAACCCCTAACCCCTTAAACCCTAATTCCCAACCCCTAACCAATTCAACACCCTAAACCCGTAAAAACCTAACCCATTTAAGTGTTTACTCCATTTAACCCCTAAAACCCTAACCCCTAACCCCTAAAATCCTTCACTGCTAAATCCCCTAAACCTCTAAACCTATAACCCATTTAACCCCCTAAACCCTAAACCTCTAAACCCTTAACCCCTAACCCCTTAAACCCTAATTCCCAACCCCTAACCAATTCAACACCCTAAACCCCGAAAAACCTAACCCATTTAACCCCATTAACCCCTAACTTCTAACCCCTAAAATCCTTAACTGCCAAATCCCCTAACCCCCTAAACCTCTAAACCAACCCTAACCCATTTAACCCCCTAAACCCTAAACCTATAACCCCTTAAACCCTAATTCCCAACCCATAACCCATTCAACCCCTTAAACACCTAAACCTCTAACCCATTAACCCTTGACCCTTTAAACACTAATTCCTAACCCTTAACCCATTTAACCCCCTAAACCCTAAACCTCTAAACCCTTAACCCCTAACCCATTTACCCCCACTAAACCTCTAAACCCCTAACCCATTTAACCCCTAAACGCTAAAACTCTAAACCCTTAACCCCCTACCCCTAACTCGTTAACCCCTAACCCATTTAAGCCCTTAAACCCCAAAACCCCTAACCCTTAAACCCTAATTCCCAACCCATAAACCTTGACCTCTTAAACCCTAATTCCTAACCCCTAAACCCTTAAGCCCTAATTCCCAACCCCTAACCAATTCAACACCGTAAACCCCTAAAAACCTAACCCATTTAAGTGTGGATTCCATTTAACCCCCAAAACCCTAACCCCTAACCCCTAAAATCCTCCACTGCTAAATCCCCTAACCCCCTAAACCTTTAAACCTGTAACCCATTTAACCCCCTAAACCCTAAACCTCTAAACCTTTAACCCCTAACCCCTAAAACCCTAATTCCCAACCCCTAACCAATTAGACACCCTAAACCCCTAAAAACCTAACCCATTTAACCCCATTAACCACTAACTTCTAACCCCTAAAATCCTTAGCTGCTAAATCCCCTAACCCCCTAAACCTCTAAACCAACCCTAACCCATTTAACCCCCTAAACCCAAAACCTATAACCCCTTAAACCCTAATTCCCAACCCATAACCCATTCAACCCCTTAAACACCTAAAGCTCTAACCCATTAACCCTTGACCCCTTAAACACTAATTCCTAACCCTTAACCCATTTAACCCCTAAACCCTAAACCTCTAAACCCCTTAACCCTTAGGGGTTAGCGATTAAGGATTTAGGGGTTAGCGGTTAGTAGTTAATGGGGTTAACTGGGTTAGGTTTTTAGGGGTTTAGGGTGTTGAATTGGTTAGGGGTTCGGAATTAGTGTTTTAGGGGTTAGGGGTTAAGGGTTTAGAGGTTTAGGGTTTAGGGGGTTAAATGGGTTACATGTTTAGAGGTTTAGGGGGTTAGGGCATTTAGCAGTGAAGGATTTTAGGGGTTAGGGATTAGGGTTTTGGGGGTTAAATGGAATCCACACTTAAATGGGTTGGGTTCTTAGGGGTTTACGGTGTTGAATTGGTTAGGGGTTGGGAATTAGGTTTTAAGGGTTTAGGGGTTAAGGGTTTAGAGTTTTAGGGTTTAGGGGTTAAATGGGTTAGGGGTTTAGAGGTTTAGTGGGGGTAAATGAGTTAGGGGTTAAGGGTTTAGAGGTTTAGGGTTTAGGGGGTTAAATGGGTTAGGCATTAGGAATTATGGTTTAAGGGGATAAGGGTTAAGGGGTTAGAGGTTTAGGTGTTTAAGGGGTTGATTCTAAGGGTTTAGAGGTTTAGGGTTTAGGGGGTTAAATGGGTTACAAGCTTAGAGGTTTAGGGGGTTAGGGGATTTAGCAGTGAAGGATTTTAGGGGTTAGGGGTTAGGGTTTTGGGGGTTAAATGGAATCCACACTTAAATGGGTTAGGTTTTTAGGGGTTTACGGTGTTGAATTTGTTATTTGTTAGGGGGTTTGGAATTAGGGGCTGTGGCTTAAATGTGTTAGTAGGTGGTAAGGGTTTAGAGGTTTAGGGTTTAAGGTTAAATAGGTTAGGGGTTAAGGGTTTAGAGGTTTAGGGTTTAGGGGGTTAAGGGTTTAGGGGTTAGGAATATGGTTTAAGGTGTCAAGGGTTATGGGTTTTGGAATTAGGTTTAAGGGGTTAGGGGTTAAGGGTTTAGAGGTTTAGGTTTAGGGGGTTATATGGCATGGTGTTTAGAGGTTTAGTGGTTAGGGATTATGTTGAAGGATTTGTGGTCAGGGTTAGGGTTTTTGGGGTTAAATGGAATCCACACTTAAATGGGTTAGGTTTTTAAGGGTTTAGGGTGTTGAATTGGTTAGGGGTTTTGGAATTTAGGGGCTTAAATAGGTTAGGGTTTAAGGGGTTAGGGGTAGGGGTGAAGGGTTCAGAGGTTTAGGGTTTAGGGGTTAAATGGGTTAGGGGTTTAGAGGTTTAGTGGGGGTAAATGGGTTAGGGGTTAAGGGTTTAGAGGTTTAGGTTTTAGGAGGTTAAATGGGTTAGGGGTTAGGAATTAGGGTTGAAGGGGTCAAGGGTTAAGGGGTTAGAGGTTTAGGTGTTTAAGGGGTTGAATGGGCTATGGGTTGGGAATTAGGGTTTAAGGGGTTATAGGTTTAGGGTTTAGGGGGTTAAATTGGTTAGGGTTGGTTTATAGGTTTAGGGGGTTAGGGGATTTAGAAGTTAAGGATTTTAGGGGTTAGAAGTTAGGGGTTAACGGGTTAGGGGTAGGGGTTAAGGGTTTAGAGGTTTAAGGTTTAGGGCGTTAAATGGGTTAGGGGTTAAGAATTAAGGTTTAAGGGGTCAAGGGTTAAGGGGTTAGAGGTTTAAGGGGTTAGAGGTTTAGGTGTTTAAGGGGTTGAATGGGTTATGGGTTGGGAATTAGGATTTAAGGGGTTATAGGTTTAGGGGGTTAGGGGATTTAGCAGTTAAGGATTTTAGAGGTTAGAAGTTAGGGGTTAATGGAGTTAAATGGGTTAGGTTTTTAGGGGTTTGGGGTGTTGAATTGGTTAGGGGTTCAGAATTAGGGTTTTAGGGGTTAGGGGTTAAGGGTTTAGAGGTTTAGGGTTTAGGAGGTTAAATGGGTTAGGGGTTAGGAATTAGGGTTTAAGGGGTCAATGGTTAAGGGGTTAGAGGTTTAGGTGTTTAATGGGTTGAATGGGCTATGGGTTGGGAATTAGGGTTTAATGGGTTATAGGTTTAGGGTTTAGGGGGTTAAATTGGTTAGGGTTGGTTTATAGGTTTAGGGGGTTTAAGGATTTTAGGGGTTAGAAGTTAGGGGTTAATGGGTTAGGGGTAGGGGTTAAGGGTTTAGAGGTTTAAGGTTTAGGGTGTTAAATGGGTTAGGGGTTAGGAATTAGGGTTTAAGGGGTCAAGGGTTAAGGGGTTAGAGGTTTAGGTGTTTAAGGGGTTGAATGGGTTATGGGTTGGGAATTAGGGTTTAAGGGGTTATAGGTTTAGGGGGTTAGGGTATTTAGCAATTAAGGATTTTAGAGGTTAGAAGTTAGGGGTTAATGGAGTTAAATGGGTTAGGTATTTAGGGGTTTAGGGTGTTGAATTGGTTAGGGGTTTAGAATTAGGGTTTTAGGGGTTAGGGGTTAAGGGTTTAGAGGTTTAGGGTTTAGGGGGTTAAATGGGTTACAGGTTTAGAGGTTTAGGGGTTTAGGGGATTTAGCAGTGAAGGATTTTAGGGGTTAGGGGTTAGGGTTTTTGGGGTTAAATTGAATCCACACTTAAATGAGTTAGGTTTTTAGGGGTTTAAGGTGTTGAATTGGTTAGGGGTTGGAAATTAGAGTTTAAGGGATTAGGGGTTAAGGGTTGAGGGGTTAGGAATTAGGGTTTAAGGGGTCAAGGGTTATGGGTTGGGAATTAGGGTTTAAGGGGTTAGGGGTTTTGGGGTTTAGGGGCTTAAATGGGTTAAGGGTTAACGGGGTAGGGGTAGGGGTTAAGCTTTTAGAGGTTTAGGGTTTAGGGGTTAAATGGGTTAGGGGTTTAGAGGTTTAGTAGGGGTAAATGGTTTGGGGGTTAAGGGTTTAGATGTTTAGGGTTTAGGGGTTAGGAATTAGGGTTTAAGGGGTCAAGGGTTATGGGTTGGGAATTATGGTTTAAGGGGTTAGGAGTTAAGGGTTTAGAAGTTTAGGGTTTAGGGGGTTGAATGGGGTATAGGTTTAGAGGTTTAGGGGGTTACAAGATTTAGCAGCGAAGGATTTTAGGGGTTAGCGGTTAGGGTTTTTGGGGTTAAATGGAATCCACACTTAAATGGGTTTTGTTTAGGGGGTTAAATGGCTTAGCCCGGTTAGGAATTAGGGTTTAAGGGGTCAAGGGTTAAGGGGTTAGAGTTTTCGGTGTTTAAGGGGTTGAATGGGTTATGGGTTGGGAATTAGGGTTTAAGGGGTTATAGGTTTTGGGTTTAGGGGGTTAAATGGGTTAGGGTTGGTTTAGAGGTTTAGGGGGTTAGGGGATTTAGCAGTTTAGGATTGTAGGGGTAAGAAGTTAGTGGTTAATGGGGTTAAATGGGTTAGGTTTTTAGGGGTTTAGGGTGTCTAATTGGTTAGGGGTTGGCAATTAGGGTTTTAGGGGTTAGGGGTTAAGGGTTTAGAGGTTTAGGGTTTAGGGGGTTAAATGGGTTACAGGTTTAGAGGTTTAGGGGGTTAGGGGATTTAGCAGTGAAGGATTTTAGGGGTTAGGGGTTACGGTTTTAGGGGTTAAATGGAATCCACACTTAAATGGGTTAGGTTTTTAGGGGTTTATGGTGTTGAATTGGTTAGGGGTTGGGAATTAGGGCTTAAGGGTTTAGGGGTTAGGAATTAGGGTTTAAGGGGTCAAGGGTTATGGGTTGGGAATTAGGGTTTAAGGGGTTTAAGGGCTTAAATTGGTTAGGGGTTAACGAGTTAGGGGTAGGGGTTAAGGGTTTAGAGGTTTAGTGTTTAGGGGTTAAATGGGTTAGAGGTTTAGAGGTTTAGTGGGGGTAAATGGGTTAGGGGTTAAGGGTTTAGAGGTTTAGGGTTTAGGGGGTTAAATGGGTTAAGGGTTAGGAATTAGTGTTTAAGGGGTCAAGGGTTAATGGGTTAGAGGTTTAGGTATTTAAGGGGTTGAATGGGTTATGGGTTGGGAATTAGGGTTTAAGGGGTTATAGGTTTAGGGTTTAGGGTTTAAGGGGTTAAATGGGTTAGGGTTGGTTTAGAGGTTTAGGGGGTTAGGGGATTTAGCAGTTAAGGATTTTAGGGGTTAGAAGTTAGGGATTAATGGGGTTAAATGGGTTAGGTTTTTAGGGGTTTATGGTGTTGAATTGGTTAGGGGTTGGGAATTAGGGTTTAAGGGGTTAGGGGTTAAGGGTTTAGAGGTTTAGGGTTTAGGGGGTTAAATGGGTTATAGGTTTAGAGGTTTAGGGGATTTAGCAGTGAAGGATTTTAGGGGTTAGGGGTTAGGGTTTTTGGGGTTAAATGGAATAAACACTTAAATGGGTTAGGTTTTTAGGGGTTTAGGGTGTTGAATTGGTTAGGGGTTGGGAATTAGGGTTTAAGGGGTTAGGGGTTAGGAAATAGGGTTTAAGGGGTCAAGGGTTATGGGTTGGGAATTAGGGTTTAAGGGGTTAGGGGTTTTGAGGTTTAGGGGGTTAAATGGGTTAGGATTGGTTTAGAGGTTTAGAGGTTTAGGGGATTTAGCAGTTAAGTATTTTAGGGGTTAAGAGTTAGGGGTTTTGGGGTTTAGGTGCTTAAATGGGTTAGGGGTTAACGTGTTAGGGGTAGGGGTTAAATGGGTTAGGGATTTAGAGGTTTAGTGGGGGTAAATGGGTTAGGGATTAAGGGTTTAGAGGTTTAAGGTTTAGGGGGTTAAGGGTTTAGGGGTTAGGAATTAGGGTTTAAGGGGTCAAGGGTTATGGGTCAAGGGTTAAGGGGTCAAGGGTTAGTTTTATGCAATAACATAATTCTCCAATCCCATACACTTCTGCTTGGAATGTCACACTTAACATTCATTTCCTTTTCAGATAATATTCTTTATCCCCTTACATCCATACCTAGGAAAATAAACTTCATTTCAATTTAATCTTGTGAAACTAAAGTGGAATATAAGAGGACCCATTCCAAGAAGGGCATCTCACTCAATGTTCAAAAAATATTGTTCATTCCCTTACATCCATACCTAGGAAAATAGACTTCCTTTCAAGTTAATTGTGTGAAACTGAAGTGGAAGATAAAGTGACCCATTCCAAGAAGCTCATCTCACTTCAAAAATTTCTCGAGATTTCCAAGAATTTACAACGATATTAAGGTGTTATGCATTGTCTCCTTTATCACCTCATTGCATTTAGTCAATTGTTTTTTAAATTTAAATTTATTCATTAATTTCAAAAAAAATATTATATAAATTATATATAGTTGTTTTTATTTTGATTTATGTTTTAGAATTTTATTTTATTTATATTAATATATCAATTAGTTTTATATAAAAATATTTTTAGTTTTTTATATAACATTGATATTACAAAATATTGTAACAAATTTTATTTAATTAAATCTTCATGCATTTTTTATCATTAATAATAATAAAATAATTTAAAATAAAATTATAATTTTATTATTTTATATCATTTTTTAATTTTAATAAAGTACTATTTAAATTATATAACGTACCAATTCTAAAAACTTAAATTTTTTTGTGTTTTATTATAGGAATAAAACTCTCGGAGGAGAGTTTTGAAAACTCTCATACGAGAGTTTTGAAAACTCTCATACGAGAGTTTTGAAAACTCTCATACGAGAGTTTTGAAAACTCTCATACGAGAGTTTTGAAAACTCTCATACGAGAGTTTTGAAAACTCTCATACGAGAGTTTTGAAAACTCTCATACGAGAGTTTCATCGGGTAAACTCTCGGGCGCAAACTCTCGTTCGAGAGTTTTTAAAACTTTCGGCCGAGAGTTTGGCCGTGAGTTTAAATGTAACTTTAGGCGGGTTAAACTCTCGGTCGAGAGTTTTATAAATTTCTCGTCCGAGACATTATCTCGGCCGAGAGTTTCTGGTCAACGAAAAACACAGAAAATTCTGCAGTTTTCAGGAACCTGCAACTTCTGAGGGGCAGAACACCTACAAAAACATAATGTTATATGTCGGACAAAGTACCATTAGATTCATCTCTGAATCTAGTTTCTAATGATATGAGATTTGTGGAGTTTCATTAAAAAATTTAATTTTTTATTATTTTTTTACTAAACTGTGTCATTGTGGAATTTCATTGTTCGAAAAATTGCACTAAATGAAAATTCAATAACTTTCAAATGAGGACACCAAAAAATTCAAAAAAATCATACTGCACTTCCTCTCCTTGTCTACTTCAAAAGGGTACTCTCATTTTTCTTATTGATGATCACATTAAAAAGAAAATCAAAGGATAATAAAATGTACTGAAACAACACTGTTTTTTTGTCTTCGTCCATTTCAAAAAATAATAAAAAATAGTGATTTAATCCAAAAATTACCGAAAAATAGTCTGTGCACTAGTGCAATATATGCAGATTATGATGCTACGGTTTTTTTCCAAAAAATGAATAACCTTCCCTAAAAAAAGTAAAGGATAATAAAGTGACTATTTATGTTTGCCTGAAAATTTCAAGTATATGCAGTTAGTAAACAAGAAATTTACCCCTCTATATGTCAATATTTAAAAAAAAAAAAAATATGGGTATGGAGGTAAGAAAATTCTCTACAATTCTTGTTTTTATGTCAAAGCATAATTTGCAATAAAAATATGAGTTTAGTGGAGTTGAAGTTGAAAATCATAGAAAATTACAATTTTCAACGTCAAAAAAGGGCAAAAAGTGTTTCCCAACTTCACATTTTCACCCCTTCATTAGATGCAGGTCAGGAGGTGTGATTAGTGCACATGGGGATGAAAATAAACATGTTACGTTGTATCCTCTAGCACAATATCTTTCTTTATTATCATGGCTTGATGGAGAAGAACAACAAGAAATTCAATATGTTCTTATAATTAATCAAGTCTATAATTTTAAAGAAGAGGAAGAAAATGATGATTTATTAGATTGTTTCATCTCAGAGCCAAATATTTCGGAGCAGCTTAGAATAACACAATATGGA